>APFE030902156.1:0-23290 GCA_000404065.3 Pinus taeda | reverse complement strand
GCTCACTAAGACTCCCTAAAATATCAGTTTTGAACTCATCAAGCATGTTTCCAATCTCAGCCCTACTTACTGATCCAATTGGAGATTTGTTTGCTCTAATGAGAGAAGGATCTCTAGGCCCTTTTCCAATTTTAGATTTTCCCCTTGAGAGATGGACACATAGTTCTGCTATATCATGAAGTGGAAGTTGAGATATATCTCCTTTCCCCATCATGTTCAATATATCTATCCATTCATCTCTAACGGCTTTTAATAGAAGGGCTTTCAAGGTTTCCTCATCTAGGTTATTCATTTTTTCTCTTTTCAGGTTGTATTGAAATATTTCAAGTAAATCCTCCAAGTTTTCATCATTTTTTTGTACCATTTTGAATACCTCATCCTTATGATTGGTGGGCATACAATAGTCCAAGTATCTATCCAAAAATGTTTGTCGCATATCATTCCAAGTCCTAATAGATTGAGTGACTAATCCCATGAGCCATTTTAGAGCAACCCCCTTCAATGTTGAAGGAAACAATTTGAGTTTTTGAGCATCTTCCATATAATCATAAGTTCGGCACACGACTTCAAACTCAAATAGAAATGTTTTAGGATCCTCACTTCTCAACCCATAAAATTTTGGGAGGACAGATGGTGAGATATTTTTCATTGTTGTTCGAGAATCCTCATCAACTATAGGAAATCCAAATGAGTTGTCTCCATCGCTGTTTCCCCCGTTGTTACCTCTACCTCCTCTATTGTTTCCTCCTCCTCTACCTCTACCTCTACCTCCTCCAAATCCATTTACTACTTCCTCTGTCATGATAGCTTCTTTAGAGATTTCAGAGTCCTCTGGTTCTTCTATCAATGGCAAACGAGGAGGAATTTCTCCCTCTTCTTCTTCAGGTGATTCAACTTCTTCAATTACAATGTGTTTTCCTCTAGAAGTAAAGAAAGGGTCTTTTCCTAACTCAGATTTGGTGGATAGTGTGGGAGAGTCTCCTAATTCAACTATTGCCTCTTGAGTTCCAGGAATCCTAAGTCTAGGAGTGTGAGTTAGAGATGATGGAGGTGTATCTTGTCTATACCTTGAAGTAGATGGAGTTGTAAAAATCGAACTCCTGGCCCTAGCTATAAACCTTCCCCTAGAATCTCTTGCTCTATGCATGTCATTTTTTTTATTTTCTTCAAGTCGGGTAAGTAATTCTATTTTTGATCTTCCAAATCACTCTAGGTGCAAGAAGAGAGCATACTCAAGAAATTACTGAACCAATAACTCTCTTTTTTGATCCTTCAGGTCACACTAGGTGCAAGAGGAAAGCATATTTTGAAAAGTCATCAATTTTTACCTTCCTTGAATTTATTTATTTATTTATTTTTTTTAAGAAATTGGCTACCTAGTTTCACTTCCCCGACAATGGCACAAAAATGTTTGGTCAATTTAGTGTGTCCTAAATTGCTATATAAATTGTCAATCCGGGAGTCGTAAACCGCTGAAGTGAAGTGCACTATATATGCAAGATAACCGATTTCTTACTTCTTTGTCGTTTTTTATTTTTGGTTTGTTTTTGGGTTTATCTTCTTGTTGATTCCCTAATGTGAGATGGCAATTCTGAAAATCAAGTACGGATATAAGTATTCAAGGCAATGATGACCTTTAAAATAATTTCCAAACTTCAAAGTTTTCATAAAGGTTTTCAAATTTGCAATGATGAAATCAATTACTAAGAGAAAATAAAAATGTACCTAAATTCTAATTAAACCAAACAGTGAGCTAGTGACTATAAAACCTAGTATCCTTGCTGCTGTATAAAAAGAAAACTGAACTCAAAGCAATTCCAAAACTGTAAGCAAAGTAAACTAAATCATATCACATCAACTCATATTCTGACCCCTCACCATTCGACTTGCTCTGGCTATAGGAGGTAACCGAAAATGACATAAGTAATCTAATAACTAACTTGCAAAAACAAATAAACTAATATCAAACTATACATTCACACTTCAATCCCTCACCATTCGACTCGCTCTGGCTATAGGAGGTGACTGAAAATGACATGAATAGTCTAATATCTATCTTGCAGAAAAAGTAAATGAACAAAACAAAACTGAAAGAAATAAGCAGTGCTGGAATTAGAACTAAGAAAACAAATCAGCAGAAGGACAAGGCAATTCCATCATGTCATTAGTCATAAAAAAGCTATGTGCACTTGCCTGGGCTATCTATTAGAACCTGAAATAAAACGATGATCAGTTGACAGTCATTAGAAAGCATAAAAGAAACTATGGACAACAATCAACATGACTACCATAAGCAGTGTGATATATACAAGCAAATAATTATGGCATCAAGAACAGAAATGAAGAAAGCATGAAACTGTACAATAGCTGCAGAACCTTGGTGTACAGGGGCCCTCTGCAACCTTGGCCAATCAGAAATCAATCATGGATTTGAACTTAAAAGCAGTGTCTTCTCATATATTGAAATACAGTCATAACATAAGGACTAAGTCACGACACGGTGGCTTGTAAAACAGTCAAGATTACATACCAATAACTAGTTTTTATGCATACGAGGATGCTTTATTTATAATAGGAAATAACATAACTAATTCCTAAGATTTGCGCTGGTAAACAAACACGTGAATGACCACGTCTGGAAATCTAGCAGTATGGTAGCCGTGAGAATTCAATCCAAGGAGGGTGGTTGTTAGATTTGGTTCATGAGGCAGTCCCCAGGAGTTAGCACACCTCCTGAGATTTAGGATCTTGCCACGCAATTCTCCTCGTAATGAAAACAGAGTCCTGCCACCACAAAACTCTTAGTGTTGACCACTGGTTGACTGGCTTTGACCATGATCTTCTGTGAGTGATTCGACTTAACCAAGGGGACACGTTCCATGTCCACATCATTTGCAGCTTGCCCATATGGCTGGATTCTCCAGTAGACACCTGTAACATAGACTTCAACAAAAAGGCTACGGAAACTTGAGCTAGCTGCAGAAAGTGACAAGATTCCACAGCTGACTGAGCAAAAATCTAAATCAAACATCAGTCACAAGACATAGTTAGGAAACCATTTTATATGCTCTTTTTAAACTAATATGCAATGATTTGATAGCTTGGAGGTTCAGTTAACTGGAAAAAAAGGCTAAAAAGGTATATAGGGAAGATGTAAGTTTGGGACTCAACAGGTATCAAAGAAAGAAAGAATATCTTCATGAGATATCAATTGGGAAGATCTAGGAGAGATGATAAGAAGACAATCATCATTTTTATATATGATGGGCAAGGTAACAATATCCATGAACAAGAAGGTTACCTCATTCGACAATTTATGGTCTTTATGCTAGATATAGAAATACAAGTTGATGGGAAAATCATTGAAGGACTCAAACATGTGCAGGAATGAAAGGCAAGTTTGGTCCCCAAAAAAGACATAATAGTATAACTAAGATTCAATGCTATGGAAATATTGAGGAAATAAACACATATCATTAGAAAGATGGAGAAAGCTAAAGAAAAGGGTCAAGGAAAGAGGGAGTAATAGATCTCTACTATGATGGTATCCCTCACAAAAGGGTCCTATCATAAGCTCCTAAATCTTATAGATATGACCATGATAATAAGATGCATCGTGGCATCATGAAAGCATAAAAAGCAAGAGCTCATGCCATCACCATGATAATCATGAAGGACATAATCTATGGCAGTCAAACATGAAGGATATAGCTCTTAGGAACATCATTGGACATTGCAGGAAAAGAAGAAGTCATCTAGGACAAGGCTCATCATACATCAAGTCAAATAGGAAACTTTTGTTAGATGAGGATATGCAAGATCCTCAAAGTTCTCTAATGGAATCCTGATCGGTGGGTTCACTAATCTAGAGAGGAAGTGTTTCATTAGGAACTTTAATTTATGGAATTCATGGGATGATGGTGTGATGACATGAAGTAGATCAAGGGATTGAAGATCTTTTCAATCAAGGAAGCTGCTGGAAGAAGCCTCGATGACCTAAATGTAAAATAAGGTATGTATGCTTGTGTTTAATATTATAATGTCATGTCTTATTATTGCAGGTAACATGGATCATTACTTCTATCTTAAGAAGCATGATCAAGAGAAAAAGGATTTCCTCCTCTAAAAAGATGCAGGAAGGCATAAGTCACACTAGATGAAATCAACATAATATGTCCTCATATCAAGTGTGAGGTGGTTGACTATAATTAAGAAACTCTAACTGAAAACTCCTAGGAATGGAATATGTGAAGAAGGAAGAGACCACGAGATATGCAACCCTAATGAACGCAATCAACATCCAAAAGACCAAGAACACTGGACTAGGATATCTCTCGAAAAGATATGAAGACTATGGTGAAAAAGATTAAGACCATTGACAATGGATATCTTTGGGAGATGTGTTAACATGTATGTAGGATGTTGATACCTATAGGAAGATGTCATGATGAAGGGCCATCTCAATAGGTACAATTTTATTTAACGTTATGATTTGATTTCTTGAATAATATCTGGATGAGTTCATGCAGAGCTATTGGAACAAGAATTGTAAGTACAAGTACAAATATCATTCATGAGGTGAATGGAAACTCCTAAAAGAAACACAATGAGGAAGAAGTAGCCATATGAAGGTTCCAGATATGTATCAAGAAGGCCACTTTCCATGAAGAAAGGCATGACATGAAAAACTAAGAAGGAAAGTGATCGATGGATAATGCCCTATAAGGAAGAAGCTCAATTGAATTTCATGACATCAAGGAAAGAAGTTGATCAAGCAACTGAAGGGCCCATGAAGAAGTAGCTATTGATGAAAAAGGAGAGTCCCTTGTTAAGAGGGAGCTTGGATTGGATCACCCCTAATTAAAAGGGAGTGAAAATTGTGTTTTTCTATTTCATGTGTCATGCACTAGACCAGGACTAATAGCCAGAAGCCTTATGGAAGGCCATGAAGAGAAATGTAGACACATGATGGATGTATCCTCCCTAATTGAGAGGGAGAGATAGAAACAACATTCTTGTCTTCACTTTGGAAGAAAGAATGGAGGATTGGGTAATCATCTGGCATCTGATGCTTTTTTAGGATGTATAGGGCATCCAAGACAAGAGTAGGCAAGAGGATCAATACTCTTTGAGGGTTGGGAACCCAAGATAAGAATATTCCTAGAAGTTCATACTCAGTGAACACCTGGGTGGGTATGTACCTTGAGAGACAATGATGAAAGTGTCTATAGTCATTGGTCTCGCCAGCATTGTAGTTCATGGTCTTGTGGAGAGAAGGATATGTTAGTCAAGGCCTTGCATTGTGACAACTCTAGTGGATATGATGATATATATATATGGAATTATCAATCTGATTCTTCTTATGAGAAATTATTCAGAGTGAGAACGACCAAGTATCATTATGCATACCTCCCTAGTTAAGAGGGAGTGTTGAAGAAAGCGTAACTAGGTTTGGAATTCATAATGACATGTAATTATGGCATATGGTAATGATATAATAAAGAGAACAAAATTATTTTTTATATGCCTTGTTGCATGGGTTTCATGAGAAAGAGGTTTATTTATTAGTGGCTCCCATTGAGAGCCTTAGGATTTATTATTAAGTCAAAGAATCAAAGTAATGTATGAAGAGCTCTTATTAAGCATATATAAAATGTATATGTGTCAACCTAGTGTCTAGATCAGCCCTCCAAGACAAGCACAATCCTCTTGGAGAAGTCAACCAACAAAACGATGTAAAAAGTAGTCATGTCAGCCTTAGAATGTTTATAAATATCAAGTCGGCACACATATGGAGACACATCCTTTCAGTGGACATGTTGGCTCAAATATAGGGACAAACAACTATATAAAGGAGCCAGTACCCTCACATTTTTACAGTGACATCTTCGCATGCATATCTAAAATCTAGGACAAGAAAAGTGGTACAAGAATCCCATATGAAGACAATAGTTCAGTGTTTCATATGGAGAAGGATACCTATAATTTTTGGATGGTACAGGAGGTGAAAAACCTCAGATGAAGTACAATGGATCTATGTTTCTTGGATGGTCATCATGATCACTGTCTTGGTATAAACAATCTTGACATAATTGGTGATGAAGATATTGGTGCAAGGAACTCTCAATCATACACACTCGACATTTCTCTCTAGACTTAGGTACAATATCGACATGATTGTGACTCCATTGTTATACACTCTCAGCATACCAATTACAATCATAATCTCGGTAAAATAACAGTCATGATCTCGGTCATAATGAAGGCAAGGTCATGATCCATATCTTGATGCAGCTCTCATGCAGTATATAGACCTCGTTGACATAGTGATGATCTTAGTAAGAGTGCAACAACTATCTAAGTGAAGCTGGAGCTATGGTGCAACAGTAATGATATCATCGTTATGATGAATACAATGAAGGTGCAGTAATGATGACCTCAGTGAAGTAACAGTAATGATCATGATCTCAACAGTGACAAAGAAGAGGATTAGTGTCTTGGTCTTGGAGTGGCCTAATAAGTCAAGGGTCATGGTCCTAGTATTTGTTAATTGGAATCTCTATAAGAAGAATTTTGTGCTTGTTTTCCTCTCAAGGAGTGAGAGGTTTTGGCCTTGGCAGAAAGCCAACATCTTGTATTCTTGTCTCTTTTGTTTTTGGTAGCTATTTAATGAACTAAAATGATACACTCTAATAATATCAAGAGAAGATCGTGGTAATAAGAAAAAGATAAAAATGCCTCACAAATAGTTATCATGCAAGAAGAATCTTATTAATCTTGATTGCTCTAGATTCTTCAACACCTAAACATGTGTGTCCCTACTATTTATTTCAAAGCCTTCCGATTGTTCAATATAACTTCTTCATCAATGGTTCCATTCAGAAATTTTGTTTTGACATCCATTTGATGGATTTTCCATCACATAGTAACAACTAGTGAAACCAAAGATCTTATAGTAGTATACCTGGAAGTAGGTGCAAAGGTTTCTTCATTGTTTATTCCTTGCTTTTGAGAGAAACCCCTTGCAATGAATCTTGCTTTGTATTTTTCTATGCTTCCATCAACAACATGTTTGATCTTATAATTCCATTTGGAGGTGAAAACTATTTTTTCACTTAGTCTAGGAACAATTTCCCAAACTCCATTCTTCATGATGGATTGGTATTCTTCTTGCATTGCCTTCTTCCATACTTCTTGATGAGCAACTTCTTCAAATATAGTAGGTTCAACTTCTATAGATTTTGTCATGTATGCTGCATACCCTAGATATATCTTTGGTCTTTTACTTTCTCTAAAGGTTCCTTTTGTTGATCCATGTCCTTCGACATCTTTGAGTGTAGCTTCTAACCAAATTGGCCTCTTCCTAGTTTCAAGAATTATTATAGGTTGAACAAGCTCGCTTGGTCCTTCACCTTCTTCTATATTTGTAGTGGCCTTCTCATGAAGCTCTTCTTCTTAAAATAATGGCACATCTTCTTCGTCATAATCAATCAATATATCCTTAGACCTTGGATCTTTTGTAGGCATGATTTTCATCAAATATAACATCCCTGATAACTTCAATTTATCTATTTTCCTTGATGTATATTCTATAAGATTTTGATGAGAGACTATATCCAATGAAATATTCCCTTTATGCTTGTAGAGTCCAACTTCTTTCACTTTTCTTTTGGGACATGGGTATATGTCGGACATCCAAAGATTCAGAGGTGATCCACACTTGGATTATTTCCTGTGAATGCTTCCTCTGGTGTCATGTGATCAAGGATTCTATGAGGACTTCTATTTTGTATGTATAATGTTGTCAATACCACTTCTCCTCATAGAAATTTTGGTAGATCTTCATCAAATATCATATTCCTTATACATTCTTCAATGGTTCTATTCTTTCTTTCTATAGCTCCATTCTGTTCGAGGTTATAGGGAACAATGAGCTCTCTCTTAATGCATGCTTCTTTACAATATGAAATCAACTCTTTTGAAGTGTATTCCCCTCCATTGTTAGATCTGAATGTTTTTGTTGTTCTACCAGTTGATGTCTCCACTTTGGATCTAAATTATTTGAACTTTTTAAATAATTCATCTTTTGTCTTAAGAAGATAGAGCCATGGCTTTCTAGAATGATCATCAATGAAGGTTTCATAATAAAGATGGCCTCGAAGAGATTTTTTAGACATTGTACCACACACATTAGAATGAATGAGGTCTAATATTTCCTTAGAGCTTGTATCACTACTTGTAAAAGGTTTCCAACTAATATTTCCCAAAGCACATCCCTTACACACTCCTTCATGATCTTCCTTGATGTTGGGGATTCCCTTTACCATTTGACTAAGTGAGGGTATTATCTTATAATGAATATTCCCATATCTTCTATGCCATAGTTCAATAGGCTTGACCTCCATGTGAACTAGGGCTTGAGGAAATGGTTTAATGAATCTATAAAAACTTCCTTCACGAATTCCAATAACCTTTTCCCTTTCGATCTTGAGTCTTTTCCCGAAACCAAAAGTTTTACATCTACAAATGAAACCCTTTCTCCTTTATCCTCTAAACAAGAAATGGAAAGTGATTTTTTTTCAAACTTGGAAAATAAAGTATGTTGTTTAGATGCAACTTTGCTCCACTTTATAGCTTTAGTGATGTAGATCCAAGGCCCTTGACTGCATAACTATTGTTGTCTCCTAGCTCCACTGCATGTGAAGATGGTTCCCCTGATAGAGTTTGTAGTTGTCCACTTTCTTCCATCATGTGTCTTGAGGATCCACTATCAATGATCCATGCATTGTCATCACTAAGTGTACTTGCAAGTGTAGCCAATAATCCTTCTCTCTTGACCTTCCTAGATAGATTTTATAAGATCATTTCAATCCAACTTCTTGCAATTTTCATAATATTGAATCCCATCTTCAAGTGGCTTGCGATAGAGGAAGTAACCTTTTCTTCGAAAACTGCTTTTCCTTTCTTCAAGTAATAGCCAACAAAGTGATCTCCAACTTTCTTTAACCTTAGCTTTGATACCATGTTGAGAAATCAAGACTTGTAGCAATTAGGGTTTGATTCTTCTTTCTTGATAATTACTTGTGACTTATGTTAGCTTCTTTTACTTCTTTATTAGTTAATCTTTCGTCAAGTAATTACCAAATTATGTGTGTATGAAGATCACAGGAACAAAAGACACAAGATGTAGGCACTCAGCTAACGCAAAACCCCTATCTAGGGGAAAACCTAGTCAAACTCTTCCACTAATAACTTTAGATCAAGATAAGACTCCAAGACCTAGACAAGGACCTCCTCCAACCGCCAAGTCAACCCTTCCTTCTTGTAGATGCCCTTTCTTTAGCCTTCCAAGTGTCAACTCTTCAAGGTGCAACTCTAGATCATAATTTCGGCCCCCAAATTTAGAACTTTGAGAATTTTGAACCCAACTTCAGCCCAGTATCTTTGCACATGTGAGAGAAAGCTAGCCCAAAAACTTGATTTTCTTCTTCCCAACTTCTCCCCTTTTCTAGCAACTTCACACTCTTTTCTAGCTACTTATTCTTAGAGATCGAACTTGTTGATGATGTTCTCCAAATGAAGTGAAGTTGCTAAATAAATAGCCTTCTTGTGAGTTAGAAGTGCCCTAATCTAGGCCGACATGTTGAGGGCAACGCTGACTTAGTGTGGAGGTGACAAATGACTATTTTGACTAAAAAATAAATCTTTTTACATGGAACAAAAACCCAAGAAGGCTCTAATAAATATGCAATGACTCTAATGAATCATGGCAAATCTTAGAAGTTTTCAATGGAGACTTTTTATTGACCCAAGCATGAAACCCATGCCTTAATAAGTCAATTACATCAATAATAAAATTCGTTTTGATAAGCACAATTATGAAGACAAAAAGTAGTTACATTCTTCAACAAGAAAAAACATATATATATATATATATATATATAATAATATATGGACAACTTAATCCATGCTCATGTTAACTAAATTATGTCAATGTCAAGAACTTACCTATTAGATATGGTTTAAAATAACAATAAAAAAATAAAAAATAAAAATTTCTACATAATTGAAAATAAATCCTTATTGTTATAGCATCTCAAGTATCATTATTTTACATAAATTAATTTTTTAAATGGGACAAATATTTGTCGGAATTGCATGTTTAAGCTATTTTATTTTATATATTCAAGAGATTTTCAAAGGGTTGAATCTATTTATAAAAACATAAAACTAAAACATTTTTACAAAATTACACTTAAATATTAGTTCTTATCCTTGCAATGTTCATTTTCTTCTTAGTAGAAGAAAATGAACATTGTGAGGATAAGAACTAATTCTCATGAGTTTTGAAGTGAATTCTTCTTAGTAAGAAGAAAATGAACATTGCAAGGATAAGAACTAATTCTAATGAGTTTTGAAGTGAAACTAAGCATTGGTCTATTCCCAAGACACTATGGGATAGCGCTGAAAATGAAAAACACTTTCTCTTAAATTGACCGGCTCAGTTCTCCTTTCCAAAACTTTTGCCACACTTCCATCCTTCTTGACTACACTTTCTCTTAAATTGATAGGCTCAGTTCTCATTTCCAAAACTTTTGCCACACTTCCATCCTTCTTGAATTTTCTCTTAAATTAACGGGCTTGGTTCTCATTTCCAAAACTTCTGCTACACTTCCAACCTTCTTGACTTATTAAATTAGTAAAACTATAATGATCTTGGAGTGCTTCTCTCTCTCCTTTTTTATCATAAACATAAAATATTAAAAAGTCTTAATTAATCTTTTACTTTAATCATCATCATCATCATCATCATCATATATATAAGCATTGAGTTGTATCTAAATTAATTGTCTCCATGATATTTATAAGATAGTTAAAATATGATATATAAAAGATATCTCTTATAAATAATACGAGGTTAATTAAATACAAATACAAATATTTAAATACCCCATACACATACTATTAAAAATATTTGATATAAACACATAGCTTATGTGATCCATGATGAATTAAGCAAAGTCTTTCTGTACATAATTGAAAAGTGTTTAGAACCAACAAATGTGGTTGATCATCAGGTCCTTTTTTAACTTGGAAACCCTTACACTAGAGTTCAAAGTGATGAACTTTAATAGTAGTGACCCTTCCGTATTTGTATTCAAGCTTCTGTGATCCATAATGAATTAAACAAAGTCTTTCAATAGAAATCACATAAGAAATTTTTGGCCAACGAGTTTCCAACCAATAAGTGTGAAACTGATGATAAAGCAAACTTATTGGTTCCAAAGACTTTGACCAGAAATTTCTAAATATGTGATTTCTACTGAAAAACTTTACTTAATATATACATACTATTAAAAAACCTTAATATATTGAAATTAGACAACCCTATAACCTACTTTAAAAACATTTCTCTTATATAATTTTTACCTAAAAACTTTATTTATTAAACCCATACTATTAAAAAATTTGTAATATATTGAAATTAAACAACAAGATGAACTAACGGCACTTTGAAGTTCGTCTGGGTACTCGCTCCCGATACTAATATATTGTCTCATATGCAGATGGGGCTGTATGGAGAGAATTTTATCATGCCTACACCTAATGTTGCATGCTTCAAAATTTCATCAGAAGATTTAAGCAAAAAAAAATTGAAACTGACGTTCAATTTATTCCTTGCAGACCAGCTAATAATCCACAGAGACATTAAATCCTCCAACATTTTACTGACAGAAAATTTCCGGGCCAAAGTAGCGGACTTCGGCTTATCCCACCTTTCTCCAGAAAATAGTGGCACAACTCATGTTTCTACACAAGTGAAAGGAACAGCAGGTTATTTAGATCCGGAGTATCTGAAGACCAACCAACTCACAGCCAAAAGTGATGTTTATTCATTCGGGGTATTGCTGGTTGAGATGATTACTGGAAGGCGGCCATTAGAGCTTGGAAGGGAGCGCAGAGAGCGGATTACTATAAGATGGGTAAGCCAGAAGAATTTCCGGAGAACAGTTTACTTAATTTTTGCAGCATTCACAATATGCATCGAAGTGGACAATCTGTTGCAGGTTTTGTAAGGATTCCTTAATTTTTCCTTGCAGAGAAGAGTATGTGTAAAAAGGGAGAATAAAAGGCTCGGTATTAATCTTTAAGTTTTTCTGAAGAAATTGCGATCCACAGTAACTGACATTGAATTGCAGGAATAAATGAATTTTCTTGAACTTGACATTTCATTGAAGAAATCTCAGTTCATATCGTCACATAATTTTCCATTTTCTTTATAGAAGAACGACATAATTTGTTTAAATTTAACAAAGAATTCTAGCATTTGAGTAAATTATTCCAATATTAGATGAATTGAACAATTTTTTGAATCAGCTCTAGTTTTCGGCTACAGCATCTGCAGGCGATGAGAAATAGAACATTAGAAGCCATTCTAACATTTTGAATTGCGGATTTTCTTGTCTTGTAAAAAAATCAAAATCAACTGCGGTCCATGCCTTGAATAATTCAGAACTATTATCGCTGGCTCTGCCGTTTGAAATTAAAAAGCATTGCAGTTTGAAGAAATTGTTTAAATAACATTTTTCATTTATATGTTTTCAGAGTTAGTAGCTTTGTTTGAATGGATAGAATGCAGGCTTTTAAAAGATTCGTGTAAACGCTCTAATTTTCTACTGCAGTCTCTGTAGCCTGTCATTAACTGCCCGTGGCTAAGAACTAAATTTCCTATCAGGCTTCCATAAAATTCCAGATTTTAAAGCCTCATTCTATGCTGAGATTTGCAGAGCTGGAGCTCTTAAGAAATTTCGCAAATAATCTTGACCTTCCATTTCAACTTTAAAGAGGCAAAATAAATTCCCGAGTAATCTTAACTTTCCTTTACGGATCTTCGAGTTTTTGGCGATGTTTCCATGGATTTCACGTTTTGGAAGTAATATTTGTGATATCTTATTTCTTAGTAGGGTTTTTCTTGTTTGTAATGATTTTAACCATAAAATATCAGGTTCGGAACAGAATTCACGATCAGTCCTCTATAACAGATTTTCAAGTTTCACACAATTTTGACTTTGTCTTCGCAGGCTTTGGAGAAATTTCTGGCGGGAGATGCGATTCTGGCGTTGGATCGAAAGGTTACAAGAAGTGCAGCAGCACGTCTAGCGGTGGAAAGAGTTCTAGAACTGGCATTTCGATGTACTGCTCCTTCTAGACAAGACAGACCAAGCATGAAGGAAACTGCCAAAATGCTATGGAATATCCGCAAGGATTACCGCGAGCTGGAGCTTTCACCTTCCGTACCTCCTCCTGAGGCAACGATCGTGGAAGAACCGACTGTTGACCTGGAGGAGGTTCTTCAAAAGATCCAAGCTCTTCGTTTCTGAACAGAAAGCAAAGCCAAGGTAAAGCTAAATGGATGACTGCGTCGGAAATCTGAAGGGAAGAGAGAGTCCCGTTAGCATGACCTGTGCTGTAAAGTGTTGTATTGTGGTTGCGTGTGTATTTTCTCTATTTTGAATTAATGAGATTCGAACCGATGTCCGCCGGGGTCACAGCCTGTATGTCATTGGAAGATTTCTCATTAGAGTCATAATAACGATGAACGGTTAGATGACTCCTACACATTGTTGAAGATCAAGGTTTGGTTCCGAAGGAAAGAGCTTTTCCTCAGCTGAAGGTCTCTGCTTTAGCTGCAGAGTTAGTAGCACTTTCAGAATTTTAATTGCGTTACGAGGGAGATGGGACGAAATGGAAAGAAATGTATAACTAGCAATTGTCCCAAAAGGTACAAAGAGAGGCCGATAGATTTATGAAGTTGGAATTGTTGAATTTTTATAAAAGGTTGGGCCTCCTTCTCAGCTGCTATTGATTTTGTACAGTTTATTACAAAGCAGCATGTCAAAGCAGAAATACTTAAAGAAAACCACAAGACTTTCTATTCATTCACATGTAGTTAAAAATGTTGACATGATTGAAACAAAAAAGAAGAGAATTTGAAAATTTCATGTAAATGTATTCTAATTTAAAAACAAACAACTAACCACTCTATAAATGTCATTGCAGAAGCCCATGTAAGATATACATATTCCTATATAACATTTTTGAAAACAAAAAGGAAATATAACTTAACGTGAGTAGCATAACATCTGGCATTCCATGAACAATAGAAACCACACTCAAAAGGCCAAATCTATGTAAACTGAGTTTTTTATTAAAAGTGTAGGTACAAAAACACTTATGACACTCCATAAGTATGCATCATGTCTGGTGGAACATACTAGACTTATTACACTTGAATACTTCTAAATATTTTACTTGGTATTGTGTGTTTATTACAAGCAAATATACAGGAGATAGGTACATGCTTTGCAATGTATTTTTTGAAATTTTACATATGGCCTACACATAGAGACATGTTTGGTAGGTAATAACTAAATATATATATATAATAAAAGTATTCTTTGCCTTCTAAACATATGTACAATAAGAGCATTCTATTACATATAGATGTAATTGACAATGAGAAGCTAATCATATATGCATGATGGGGCATGGCATAGGCAACATAGTTGTTCCTGCAATTGACGCTGCATTTTCCTGTGTGTGTCACTTTCGTGGATGTGAATTGTTATCTTAAGTATTTCTTTTACCTTCTTTAACAATTCAATTGTTGGACGCAAACGGTAAAGAGGCAATGTTTGTTGGGGCAGGATGCTGAATTTCTTGGCAATAATCATACAACAATCATAAATAGCCTGTATTCATACCTGTTTCAATCAAAAAACAGAACATTGTAAGTGACAATGGATGTGTTTGACGAAAGCATTTTTTTTAAAGAGCTGAAGTAAAATAAATAATTTTTTTTTTTAAATTTCTAAATTGCAGTGAATGCTAGACCTTCCTGTTCTTCGCAGGAAATATTTTGTTTGAATATTTGAAATAAAATAAACAATTTCAAACTAATATAAAACCATATGAGGTTAAATGTAATAGAAAGCAAATGTATGTGAAATTTGGTTATTGCAACAAGTGGTGTTTACCATGTGGGTAATTCTGGAAAACAGGTTGTACGATTGGCTAGAGTATATTCTCCTGCATAGATTTTGATGCAAGCAATGATTCCTCTTGTTGTCTACGCTTAAGATATGGATTCTCGTGCGTGTAATCCGTGAGAATGGGAATGCTGGATTGATTTGAATGTCTGCCAATGACCGCACTCTTGAAATTGCAGTGAACGTTAGCCTTTGTCGTTCTTTGGTACCGATGTCTACTGTTGCTTTGTCTAATGTCATTCCTTGTGACTTGTGTATCGTTAAAGCCCATGCCATTTGAAGTGGTATTTGACAGCATGCACCCCTTGTGATGGGAGAAATGGGTACATATGTTGGGTGTGAAATGTCCCATGGTGTTCCTTTGTATTGTATAAAGTCGACAACCACGAAGGATGGTAATTCTGGGGGCTTTGAACCAATAGAATAAAATATTGAGATGACCTTCCCAAGTGCGCCATTGACGAGGCCTGCATGTACCCATAAGTTGCTGGTGAGCATAACCTTTTGTTCATTGCATAAGAGAACTTTTGTAGGCAAATGCTCATCTTCTGTTGTAGTACGAGTTTTCTGCCTTTGTTGTTCTGCAGAGCAAACCGCTACTGGGATGTTCAATTTTTTAAGCATTTCCTTATTATGCAAAACAACTGAGTTGTTTATTGCATATAGGTGCATGGATTCTTCAAATGTGCGTTGCTCTTCATGTGTAAGAGACGAACTTGTTCTTGACATTAGGTGTTGCCAATCTTCAAGTGTAGATATTCCATTTCTGAGATTTGTGAGTATTTGCCGGAAAGCAATCTGGGACAGGCTATCTCCTTGTTGACGAAAAACAGTTGAAAGTGTTATGAATATGTCGAAGCTGCACCAAAGTGCAGTGCCACGCGATGTCCCAGCATATAAAGGAATGTTTTCTACGGGTGGTAGCTGGCCTAAAGCTCCAACAAGGATAATTGAGCGATTACCAAATGGTGCATTTCGATGAAGAGGGAATGCCTCTCTTAGACGATCGTCAATGCGAGTAAGCATTTTTGGACCAATGAAGCTCATTTCATCAATGAGAATGTACTCTACATGACGGAGTTTCTCTTGCAGTTGTAGGAGTGGTTGGCCTTCAAGAGGATGCATTGTTTGGATAGGGATATGAAGGGCGGAGTGAATTGTGAGGGCATTTATGTTGAAAGCTGCAACGCCTGTTGGTGCAAGTAACAACAAAGGGTTTTTGTTTGCTGGTGAGTTTTCAGAAAATGCATGGTGTAGACATTTAATCAAATGGGATTTTCCTGTCCCAGCTGTTCCTTGTATGATGATTTTGCGTGGGGGTTTTGGCGAAGGGGTTTTAAAGTGTGAAAAAATAGTGGTGAAGGCTATGTTTTGGGTAGCAGATAATGTGTGATCTTGGGGAAGGTTGGAAAAAGAATGATGTTGGTTTTGAATCGTTGAGCGGTTGAATTCAACGAAATTTATGGTAGTTTCTTGCAAGTGGGGAGGGATAGTATTATGTGACCAATTGTGGTTGGCATCGAAGTCACGGTAGCCAATCATGTCAAGGTCATCAACTGCAATATTGTAACCTGGATGAAGCTAAGAGAGGATTTGCCATTCATTCATCTGCATGGAATCAGGAGGATGTCGGGGGTAGTTTGATCTTCAGTATGTGGGGTTTGTGGGTTTTCAATTTCACGATGGACATGCCATGGTGTATATGTACCCTTTTTTTGTTCCCAGTGTGCAATAATTTCTGCATCTGTTGAACCAATATCATTGGGGAGTGTTCGGAAGGGGAAATACAATAGTAATTCACTCCAGCAAAATGTGGCATAAGAAGGATCATCAGAGGAAGGAATGACATCGTAACGGGGCAATACATGTACAATCATTGGTGGGAATATGTGTTTCCATTGATTTTTTTTCCGCTGGGAAGAATATGACCATGAGCGTGAAGCTTCAAGGAGGGGTAGTGATTCCAATGAGATAGGCCTATTCATGTATGCAAGGATAAAGTTTGGTGTCAAAACAGCGTTATCAGTATCTTGTGAAACACGTTTGAAAACAATCTTGTTGATATTCAAAGACTGAAATGTACAAATGCTGAGAGAAAGAGGTAGCTTTTGCAACATATGGCATATTTCTTGTGCTCCAATATCTCTATCTGCAATGGTTTCTGTAAGGAGTTTTCGGATAACGGCAACAGTAGGTGCTTCTGGAATGGCGCTTTGTGATAGCCGTGATAGCATTTGACAGTAGCTCTCAGATCTTGTTTCTGATTTTGCTGCATATTTTGAAATATATTTTAACACAGCATGGCGAGAAAGCACTGGTTGGCAATCAACATTTGCTCTCCAAATAGAGAGTAGATCAGCATTGTGAATATTCAATCTTTCATCATTGCGTGCAGGGACATAGGTTTTATGACCTTTATCATCAATGAAAAGTGAAGATGTGGACTTCAACTCCCACGGTACTCCATACCGGCAGCTAAGTACATTGTCTTTCTTGCGAAGACAAGAAGACTCATGACACTTTGTATGACGTTGAATGCAGTTGACAAGCTCTGTATAGTCTTCAAACTGATTGGATGTGAATATTGATGTTGTGTCAAGAAGACATGGGTTATGAATTGTTGATTGGCGATGCAGAATATTTCGGTGTTTTGCTTGACGTGGATTCCAGGCTGTTACGTAGTGGTCGAAATATTTCTGTGCATTAGCAATTTCTAATGCATTGTTCCAGTCAATTGTGTCCATGTTTGGTGCATTTTGTAGCCAGAGGAAGCCATGAATGTGTGCAGATCCTCTATGTTGCCATTCATATCTGAATATAATATGAAGGCAAAATCTTGTTAAAACATATATATGCAATGTAGAAAATTAATGTAGAAGGAAATGGATATTAGAAAATACCTGCACCAATAGTCTACTGCATGGAGGCCTTTTTGCAGGATTTCTTCGAGAAAAATTGTAAATCTGCAATGCATATATTGGGCTGTTAGATGTGGGTTCTTAATTATGTTTTGGATTTTCCATTGGAAGTGGTTGACTGAATTGGAAGGAACACTGTCAGGCATGATCATGTGCAAGTCATGCCATTTAGTATCAGCTGCACTGAGAGTGAAAAAGAATGTCGGACTTCCTATTTGCGTGATCATGTCAGTCAGCTCAGATCGTCGTCTATTCCAGAAAGACCGTGTTCCACGTAGTGCTGAACCGAACCGCATTATTTGCTCTGGCAATCTTGAATCTGGAGAGTCACGAAGACACTGTCGTAAGTCTGAAACCGTTGTTGGCAAGTTGTTCTCAATGTACTTTTTCACAAAAACACTAGCAGTAGTTTGGCTACGATGGCGCATTAGAATGTTATAAAGATAATAGCGGAATCTTGGGTGTTGGCCAAATCGGTTATCATGGTAGTGCAGAAAGTGTAAAGCATATTCATGCATCTCAACTTTTGTAAGTCTTGGTTGCATGATCATGGCAATGCCTGTAGGGAAGAGTGTGGGGAATGCCATGGCAAAGAGGCCTATGGTGTTGTATTCATTCATAGCTGTTAAAGATATTGGAGGCCAATCGATAGAGCTTGTTGAATTTGAATGGGTCAAGTGAAAATAATTACAAATGTGTTCAAGCTCAGTACTTGAATTTGGGAGTATTGGAACGAAAGAAGAGGGTTGGATTTCTAATGGAGGTAGCATGACATCAGTATCATAAGTAGAATCAATATTGGTTTGATGGGGTTCAAAAGAGGAGGTGGTTACATTACGGAGAAGAGAAGAAATATCGGTAGGGTGATCTGGTAGTGCAGAAATAGCAGATGAATTGAATTGAACATCACAGTAGTAAGGGTCATTTTTTGTTTTGTATTCAAGGGCTGCAAGGACACGTGATTTGCAAACGAAGAATTCATAAGCCTTTTCAGATGGATTTTGCCTTTTCACAATGAGGATGTCTAAGTCAGAAATCATTCGGGGTAAGTATTTGGCAATAGTGGTGATGTCTTGAGGGAAGCTAATTGTATGGCCACTATATTTGTATTGACCACCACGAGCATGAGTGACTTGTAGAATGGGGTTTACACGTGCAATGAGCATTTCTTCAACTTGTGTTAACTGTTGAAGGACATAGGGTTGTTCACCAGGGTCCATGTTGTTTAGTTCAGAAAAACGATTGGTAGATTTAGATGATGCACAACGAAAGCAAGAAAGTCTACCGTGTAAAAGCTTTGTTTTCATTCCTGGGTATGCTTCTTTGCATATTGTGCAAACATGCATGCTAGAAAGTTCATCAATCCTTTCTCGAAAGCGACGGTGTTCTTCATTAAGGGGAGGGTTATATTGGATTTGATGAAGGTGAGATGGGTTGGTTTGTATAGTTGGGAGAGCATTAGAGGTGGGAAGGGATGTAGAGGAAGTAGTAGGGTTGTTACAGTTTTTATAAAGTAGTCGCCACCGTGCATTTATTGTATCCTTTTGCTGTGCATAAAGAAGACGTCGCCGCTCGCGTTTGTCCGCATCTTGATTGTTTTCTGGCATATCTAAACAAGTACAAACAATTAGTGTTAATTTCCATAAACAAGTGTTGCATGTTTGGAGAATGTATTACAAGTTTTAGAAATATTTTTTTCTATTTCAACATCAGTGAATGTAGGTAGATTAGGTAGAAGGAAAAACATGCAATTAGGAGTACTATAAAATCATATGTTATTCTGGCATCTATTATTGAGAGGAGAGGAGAAAGATAACCAAGATTTTGCTACCTCCTTCTTCTTCTCTTTTTAACAAGTTTGAACGATAGCATGAATAGATTAGCAAGCAAGAGATCAATGTATAGACAAGTAAACAACGAATGGGAAAATTATGTAGTAAGTATTTACAAATGTTGATATCTATATTATGTAAAATGAAAAGTGGTAAACATACATATTTTGGAATAATTGGAAGAGAGTATTTGCAGCAACAGTGTGCATCACAATAACATGGGTGTAATTTACAACAATATGAAACAATGAGTTGTGCAGAAATGTTTGTTTATGTAAAAAGAGTAGTGTTTGAAGAGACCCTAAAAAACTTTTCAAAGGCGGCGAACAACAGGCTGTTTTGAAGTGGACATTGCTTGAATGTCATTGAGGACTTCTTTGCATGCGGAGGCATATTGAATTTCTTCTAAATTTATCAGTATTGGTTGCAAGCGTTGAACACCATTGAAGTAATCTGCTTTAATGGAAAGTGTTAGCAGGAAGCGGTGTCCTGAAATTCGGCCACAAATTTCCTGCAGATCAGTTGGTTCGATAGAAAGAAGGAACAGGTCTTTTGCTGTGATGCCCATGAGCTTGTTTCCTGCATCATTGAAGGCTGTGACATTCTGCAGGTGCCCGGTGTGGTCATGTAGCTCAATTTTAAGTTTGTAACGGTAGTCACAATCTGGGAAGTCGCTGTTACATTTTGAACAATGCCAAAGATTGTTAGAATGCTCCACAACCTTCTTCATGCATTGTTTGCCATTGAAATCTAATGGACATGCTAGAAAGTAGAAGTCGTCCATGTGAAGAGCAGTTATTGTTGCACGAACTGAAACCCATATTGCTTTATCGGAGGTTTGCATGCCAGCAATTTCATGAAACGTCTTTCGTGCTAGGGCACGTTTCGAAGCAACACCATAGTTTCTACTCAAAGATGGAGAAGAAGAGCTATAACCTGTTTCACGGAACCATGCATGTAGTTGATGAGTTTCTTCAACCTATGGATTTATGATGAGAGTGCTTGTTGATATCGTCCCTATTGTGGTGCCATTAAATTCAGAGACACGACCTCCTTTGATTGCAAGGATTGGTGCGTTGTCTAAAGAGTAGAATTCAGCAAGGTTTTGTCCTATAGAGTCACAATGGTCTCCCCATAATGTTACATCAATGCTAAAACCCGACTTGTCTTTTAATATGAGTGTTCTTCTTAATGTTTCACTTCCATCCTTTCGTCGAATTGTTGATGCAGGTGAGGTGGAAGTAACAACACCAATGACATCCACATTCGTATTTGGACTTGCACTTTTTATTTCAGCAATAGTCTTGAAGTGAAAGCTCTGGTAAGGAAATGTTGGATCATCTATTGGACATGGATTGATAGTGGAAGCAGCAAACAAGTAAATTTCCCATTTGTTCTTGAGGTGGTTGTAGTTTGGATTTGCTTCTTTAATTGTGCCATTTGAAACAATGTATAGCTGCCCAACTTGAATTAGACTGTAAAGAGATTCAGCCAATTCAGCAAATGCAGAAAGGTGGATCTCTTCCTTATCACGATTGATAAGGTCAAACCCAAAAACTTTTCCTGACCCTCGCACATTGTTGTAAGTCTTCAATGATGTTTTTGCAGATGCTCTACCATGGATTGACCAATATTTTCGAGCAGGATTGAGTGCCGTGAATGGAATTGTTGTAGTTGTTGCCGTAATTGGTGGAGTAACTATAGAGGGCAAGGTATCTATTGTTGATGAAGAGCCAACTTGGGATGTACCTGCCTTTGCATGTAACAGTGTTGACGAGTCCTTCGTCAATGATGCTGAGCGCATCACAACTTCAAGCTCAACCACTCGGATGGACCTTATGTAAACAAACGAGAAATGAATTAATGAAGATTTTGTTTTTTTTTTTTTCTATGTAATGCAGGAAGCGTATAGAAGACAAAAAATAGAAAAGGGTAAATTCAAATGTTGGGCCTTACGAGGAGGTTTGAAGCACCGTGCAAGCTGCTTTTTTAAGCAGAATTATTGAGCCAATTTGAATGTCTTCAGATGCAACTTGTTGGTTATATGTTGATGGTAGCAAAGTCTTGTGTTGATGTGTTCCATCGGATAGAGTAATGCAAAAGTGTGAGGATGTTGTTTTTGATGATGTAACAGAACCAATATCGATTATCTGGAGCAGTGGTTGAATATCAGTGGAACCATTCAGCAGCAGAGGAATGGCATTTGTAGTCAATGTTGGCTCCATAATATTAATAGAGGGATTCTATTTCTGTGATAGTAGTACCTGGAATTCATCAAATCACCACAGCACAAAAGTCATGTAAAGAATAATGTGATGTGAATGAGGGAACTAATATAGCAAGGCTAACTTTTGATGGTGAAACAATAATAAGGGCAGAAGGTTTGAGAGTAAATTGTCATTCACAACACTATTAAAGATGAGATGACCTTGTAGGTGTTGCCACTTAAGGTTAGCTTAGGTGGAAGTACTAGTGCACCAAAGGATCCATGTGATATTAATTTGGACTCATCTGTTTTTTCAATAGTAACATCTATTGATTCCATCAATTCTGAGAAGATTTCAAACAGAAATCTCTTGCAGCCTTGCAAGTGAAATTAGGAATGGAATTCTTCTGCATGAAGAACAGGGGATTTCATATTAGCCGTTGTTGAATCAAATAAACAAATTGTCGGCTGTCCACATAGACACCGTGTGCAATTTAGGAGACTGATTCTTCGAAGATGAAGAAACTGAGTCAGTGGATCTAGGCAGATTCTCCACACTGAGTGGAGGAAGTCCTAACAACCATCTGGATTGACGGTGAGGGCCGGATGTAGTCACAATGACTGGTATATTTTACCAGTTAAATTTTAAGGTGATATTCTTTAAGTTTCAAAAACGATAGCACTCGGGTACTTAAAAAGAAAAATTACAATAAAAATGACAAGCAACAAACAAAGTGAAAGTACCTTGTCTGATAAGCACCAATTACTGGAGATGAAACCCAGTCTCTCAATGAGTAACAGAGAAGGATGGCCAAATGTACGGTTACGGTTACTTTTGAGCTTCGCCCGAACCTCAGATTGAGGGGCCAAGTACTCTCGTGAAGACGAGCACCCTCCCAAAAAATGAAGACAAAGTAGGTCCGTCCGTTTGAGGTACCAGGACAGCCCGTCCCAGTCACCTTAGGTAAGAACCTAGAAGTATTGGCCACTAGAGATACCTCAAATCACAGACATTACCAGGGGGGACATAGTCGTACACAGCATGTTGTGTGGGCAGGATACCTGAGTCCCCGACTCAGTTCCGAAATCCTCGAAGGGACCCCCGTTACACAGAATGCCCAAAGGAGTTGTGAAAGAAGGCGGGCTACCTTTGATTACAATCCAATGTTGTCTCGTATTTCGCTCCGTTGTGAGTGGAGTGGTCCTGGTAATATGAGTGCAGAAGGATTTTTCACTCTTTAACGACACTAGTTTGATTTGCAACCTTGGGTAGTTGACTCACTC
>APFE030902155.1:168329-192369 GCA_000404065.3 Pinus taeda | reverse complement strand
AATAGCTTTATTAAGATGAAAAGTAGCAAGAGGATTACAACCATATGTTCTGACCAAGCATCATCCTCCAGCTAGGAAGCCCTTCTTCACCTCAAGCAAAGCTTAGATCACCCAACACTGTGAATGTACACCAGAATACCAACAACACTTCTCTATAAGATACAAAATTCCAGCCTCTGGATCTCTGTGATGAGGGATCCATATATAGATGATTACAAAGGGGTGAGTCATCTTCTGGGATCTTGATTAGTGTCCTCTCTCTGATAGTTCCTGCTTCCACTTGGAGAATGATGATCTCTTACTCATCCTTGGTCGAAAATGGAGAGGCAAGTGTCAGAGGGGAAGCTTTTGGAAGATTCCATGATCTTCCACCTCGCATTTTGATCCCTGCCATTTGTCCATTCCCGACCATCGCACCCTACAGAGGAGAAAATCAGTATGCATCGCACCTTGGACACTGGGAAGGTGATATGCATCGCACCCCCTACATTGAACTTTTAGTATGGTCCAGTTTTGACCATTTATGAGCAGTTTTCAGTGGAGAACTTCTGGGAGATGATGTAATCAGTTGACCGTGTTCCTTTAGGCAGTGAAGCAACACTTTTAGGGACTTAGGAGCCCTCAGTTTATGGAAATTTATGATTGGGGTTGAAGTGCCCAAAAATGTCTATAACAAAAACCCATCCACCTATAGTATCTTGATTGTTGCAACTTGGTTTGTGAGTGCAAATATTGAAGTGGTTGATCATCAGTATGTATAACTGTCTCTTTCCCTATTAGATAATGTTTCCACTTTTTCACACTCTGTACTAATGCATACAATTCTTTATCATATGTGGGGTAGTTGACTACTGCAGAATTAAATGTCTCGGAATGATAACATATTGGTTTATCGTGATGCATCAACACTACTCCCATGGCATAGTAACTGGCATCTATTTCAATCTCAAATGGTCTTTGAAGATGAGGCAGTGCTAGTACTGGTGTCGTACTAATCTTTTCTTTTAAGGTGTCGAAGGCTTTTTGCTGTTTTCCTCCCCACTGAAACACCTTATTCAATCTTTTTAAAGCATGTAAGGGAGCTGCAATCAAGGAAAAGTTAGAAGTAAACTTTCTCCAATATGTGTTGCTCCTAAGAAGCTTCTAACTTCTGTAGCAGATTTGGGTTTAGGCTAGTTTACAATGACTGCAACCTTAGAGGGATATATTTTCAATTCACCACCCCCTACAATATGACCCAAATAATTCAAAGATGTTTTTCCAAATTCACATTTTGAGAGCTTAACATAAAGATTCTCTTTTTTCAAAACTTCTAGAG
The DNA here is from genome assembly GCA_000404065.3 of Pinus taeda. NCBI lineage: Eukaryota > Viridiplantae > Streptophyta > Pinopsida > Pinales > Pinaceae > Pinus > Pinus taeda. The sequence continues at coordinate 191,051 of APFE030902155.1, read as the reverse complement.
TATGCTTGACATGCTTTAAATGTTATTCCCATGTTTTACTAAAGATAAGAATGTCATCCAAATATACAATGACAAAATCATCAATAAAATGTCTGAGTACATCATTCATTATTCTCATGAAAGTAGCAGGAGCATTAGTTAAGCCAAAAGGCATAACCAACCACTCATACAACCCCTGCTTTGTTTTGAAAGTAGTCTTCCATGCATATTTCTCTGCTACTCTAACCCAGTGATAACCACTATGCAAGTCCAATTTGGAAAAATAAACAACTTCTTTCAACTGATCTAGTAGATCATCTATGTGAAGAAGGGGATAATGATTTTTTATTGTTATCTTGTTCAGTGCTCGGTAATCAATGCACGTTCTCCATGAGCCATCCTTCTTTCTCACCACCCATAAGGTGATGTGCTAGGTCTTATGAACCCTTTCTCGAGCAGCTCCTATACCTGCTTCTTGATTTCTACATTCTCTAAAGCGGACAACCTGTACATTCTCATGTTAGGCTATGGAGCATCTTGCTGCAAATTAATATCATGTATTATTTCCTTTCTGGGTGGCAAACCTTTAGGTTCTTGAAATAGTATATCATATTCTAAAACAACGTTTTCTAAACCAACTTGTTGTTTAGCATGACAGCCCTCAAATACATTGGTTTTATCAGGTTTCCTTCCCTTTACAATCATTAGTAAAAATTGTTTGCATGAATTTACAATTCTTTTCACCTGCGCTAAGTTTATGAGAGTATAATTATTTTTGAGTTTATGAGCTCTTACAATATATTCAATTCCATCTTTAACGAGTTGATACTTGTTTTCAGCTCTATAGAAAATAGCTTTTCTATCATACAAGTAAGTACTTCCTAAAACAATCCCACATCTATCCAAGGGAACAATATCTAACTCAACCTCATCTACAAATGCTGACCCAAAAGAAAACCTACATTTACATTGTCTAGTCACTTGTAGTTGTGATTTATCACATAACCAACCTAATGGATATGGTTTTTGGTGAGGTGTGGTTAGTAATCCCAACTTCTTTACAATTGCTTCAGAAATTAAATTTACTTGTGAGCCACTATCAAACAAAGTATCAATCTTTTGATGCTTGGAAACAACTCGAATATGAAAAAGCTCATGTATTTTCCTCTCATTTTCTTCATTGTCAGTAGATTGTGCAGAATTACTACTAGATGCTTCAGAATTTTTACCTTTTATACATGTGGCTACAATTGTTGTTTCATCTCCTAAGTCTGCCCCCAAATCTTTTTGAATATCTGCAACAATGTTCTTCTTTTTACCATTGTACTTCTTGGGTTTTAGCTTTGGATGCAGAATCCAATAGTGTTCATCATCATGCGCATCCTTCTTACAGTGAGTGCATGAAGATTTGGTCTTTTGTACAGTATTTGTCTTCCTCTCTTTCCATTTCTATTTCCTTTTCTCCTTATTCTTGCTTGCAGTGGGTTTTAGTGATCCCCCAACTTCTGGGTTCACATTCTTACCTCTAGCCTCTAGATGCGTAGCTTGAACAGATACCTCATTTATGCTAGTGGGATTAAACATGAGAATTGTGTGCCTTAAGTAGCTGTGTAGACCACCTATATACTTCAGCAGAGTTTCAGGTAAGTCTAAAGAAATTCCCAGAATCAAATCTCTTTTCCTAAATTCTTGAGTGTAGCTTTGTATACTTTTCCCTTTTAACTAGTGAAGAGTTTGCCAGCTCATCATGGATTGCTACATATAGGCTAGTGGATAGAATTTCTTTTTAATTGTAGAAACAAATTCACTCCAAATAGAAAGAATTTTACCATGCTTCTTCATGTCAACTTGTGTCCTGCCTTCCCACAATACCAAGGCAGTGCCTCCAAGGCGTAGGCTGGCCAACTGAATCTTACTACTATCTGAGTCAATGCTCTGCACTCTGTAATAAACATCAATCTATCTAATCCAATTATCTAGCTTCTCTGCATTCAACTCTCCATCATATATTGGTAAATCAAATTTACATCTAATTTAATCGATGTCATCTTTTTGTTTTCAGGGCTACTAGGAGGAGTGGGAAGTTTTTCTTCTTTCACTTTGTCTTTAGAGTTGTCATGGAAGAGAGATTCTTCTGCTCCTTTATCTCCTTTGGATTTTGATACATATTCCTCTCTACCTTTCTTAAATTCTCTATACATTTCCTCTACCATGGCTCTCATGGTCATGAAACTATCTGTAAACTAAGGGTCTAATTCCAAGGGACTTTCTTCTGATGTTTTCCTTTTAGGATAGACTCTTCCAATTTCAACATTAGTTTCAACCAACTCTCCTTCTCCTAATTTAAGCTTTGATCTAGTTAGCATTCAACAACAAAATCTTGCACAACCTTATCTAACCTTAGTAACCTAGAGCTCTGATACCACTTGATCTGGAATTTATCCAGGACAAAGAATTAAAGGTATTACAGACTCATGTGCATGGATGTGCCTATGTTACTTTATGCAATAGATAGATACGATTGTGAAATACATAGACACTAAAGCAGTTAGTGAAAACATAACAGGTAAACATGTAAACACAACAAGTTTAATAAGGAGTTCACCCAATACTCCTGGGCTACGTCTCCTGGTCCAGCCTTCAGTGGTGGCCTCTCTATTATGTTTTCAAAGCAGATTTTTACAACAGTGAGCTCAATTTGAGTCTCACTCAAGAGATATAAATCAGTAGGACTGAACTTGGATCCCCCAAGTCTCTGGAGTACACAGACTCTCCTTACTGAAAACTCGACCTCTATTGGTTACAGTAGTATGATCCCAATCTGAGACTCAATACATTACAGGGATGTATAGAGGAGATTGCTTGAACCTCTAAAGCCTTCTCTGGAGTACACAGACTCTTTGACTCTCTCCGGCTCTGTCTGGTTCGATGCTGCCTTCAGGTCATCTCTGCTTACTTTCTTTGTTCTCTACTCTTGGCTTTCTGCCTTGATTATCTCTCTCTACCCTCTTTGTTTCTGTCAGTTCATGGCTTTAAAGCCAATATGCTTTCTGACTGTTCATTTCTGCTTCTCGGCACTCTAATTCTCTTGCCTCTTGTGTGTTTGAATTCCTCTATTCTGCATCATCATCACCATGTAATGTCTCACAGGGAGATGGCCAACTGCTTCATAACGAATTGAGTGTCAGTTCTCCTGGAAGTGTTTGAACGGTCGTTATTTTCGTTTAACCCCCAGATTGCCTGTGAACACGATTCTTCTGCCAACTCATCGTTAATGCTGGACTTCAAACTTTATAAAACTTGTCCTATTTACCCCGTTAAATCCAGCCATCCGTCGAATCGTATGTTCGTTGTTGATCTGGAGCCTCCAGATCCTATGGTCTTTGTCCATATTAGGAAGGTAAGTTGCATGGCGTTTACACGTTTGATGTGAGCGATTTTCTCTCTCTTCTGCTAGACACATGGCACTCAGTGTGTGGCATTGGGCGGGACTCGGTTGAAACCACTTATTGCTCGAATCCCTTCCGATATCGTTCCTGTTTTCATGTGGGACCTACCTCTGACAAAATCCGTGAATTCTGTACGGTTTTGACTTTCCGTTCTGGTTGCTCGAGGCTTTTCCTTCACTGAGGAGTTTTCCTAGCGATATGCGATTAGCGACTTACTAAGGGGTTTGCCCAGCAATATCAAAAACCTACCCTGTTTCTCCAAAAGACCTCCCATTTCACTCTTTCGTGGTAGCGTGCATTACCATGGGCCAACGGTCTGCGCACTTGACCGAGGGTCCTCGTTGCTCCACACTGCTCACAATTTACAACTGTGCCAAGGGTATTTCTGATAAGCTTGACCTTTGTAAGTCTTTGAAACTTTGGCATGAACTTTTACAGAGTTATAAAAAATTAGAGAGTGTTTTAGGATCCGATTCGGATCAGATGTCGAGATGAGCTTGGAAGTGTTAGGGTTACTATTGCAGAAGATAGTCTGGTGAGTCTAGCACTTCTAGGACTTCCCAAGAGCTAGCATAGCTACCACGACTCAGTTAATGAGAGGGATAAGCTACCAAAGTGGGAGTGATTGTGGTCTGACTTGGTATAAGAAGAGATTTGGCGGAACACCAGAGACGAATACTCATGAAATCATGATGATGAGGAGAATTGTGCCTTAGTTGGAAAGGTGAAGAAATGGAAAGGGAAATCATCTCATTCCAAATCAAATTCCAATTAGGGCTGCAATAAGAAGGACAGGTCAAAAATTAAATGTTTTCACTGTCACAAGCTAGGACACTATGCTACAAAGTGTCAGCAAAAGAAGGCCGGTCAGAAGCCCTTAGAAGGAGCAACATGTGAATCCCTTTCTTCACAATTCGAACTAGATTTCACCCTCATCTCTTGCATGTTGTCATCGGTGATGGGTAGTGTGTGGTACCTAGATAGTTGAGCCTCATTCAATATGACTGGAAACAAAGATGCACATCGAGATGGGAGATGATGGGAGGTATAACGTGACCAACATCGATATTGTTACCTTGTATAGGAAGTTGATTCTCCCCTCACATTAAGAGATGTCATGTATGTTCCAGGTTTGAAGAATAATTTGGTTTTTGTTGCCGTGTTGGAGGATCATGGCTATGATGTGATATTTAGTAAGGGAAAGGCTTTCCTTCATCACATAGCCACGGGATAGGTGAAGTATATTGGGTTTTGAGTGAAGAACCTCTACAAATTGGAGGTAGAAGATTGTTTTTCTTTGAGCACTAAAGCAAAGAAGGTGCAAATCGGAGACATCAGTGATTTGTGGCATATAAGATTTGGTCACTTGCACCACAGAGTTTTGAATATCATGCAAAATATTTCTACAGGACTTCCCAAGGGTACACTAGATCAGAGAGAGACATGTAAAGGGTGTACATTGTGGAAGTACATCAAATCTTCCTTTCATGATAAATACAGCTGAGTACAAGAAATCTGTCATGCGGAAAGAGTTAATCTTGCGGACAAAACCAACCTCCCTAGAAGCCTAAGACTTTCTAGTGACAAACAAGACAATTAAGAGCAATCCTTCTCTAAACATGCATTTATCACACGAGAAATCAAGTGTTTTTAGATCCTACCTGTAGTCCAACGCTGTTGTAGTAGTCTAGCCTCGTCGATCCAGATGAGCTCCTCCTTCACTTCGAAACCTGCATTCACTAACAATCAAACGACTACATAGCACCTGAATATTCCATAAAATAAAGCATATTCAACATATAGACCAAGGAGTATATGAAACAATTCATTAATAACAAATTGTTGAGAAGAATGACTTATTTGTATTAAGGAACAAAAGAAACCATTACAACCTGAGCCTTGGTGTTGTGCAAGTTCCTCCCAGGGTCCAGCAAGAGTTTTCCTTTACTTTGATAAGCTCACCCACTTCTAAATGAAACAAGAAAGGATGGTAATCTCTCCTCACAAGCTTCTACAAGAAAGTCCTAATTCCTGCAGCATCTACCCTTTGGAATGTCCAGCTTTCAACCTCCCCTCCTCTGGCCCAATGCCTGTATTTATAGTGTTCTATAGGAAGTTAATCAGGTCCAACATCAATGGGATACTCCCTCTTTTGGATGGGGCAGCTCCTCTCTTGATAGGATAAGTTCCTCTTTCATAGGGATGCATGAACCATCTGAGGCGCCCAATACACGTCAAACAATCTTCTAGAATGCTCTATAAATGACCACAAGTAAATTTTTTAAGATGAAATTCGCGCCTTTTGACCTTTACAGGCGTACGCACCCATCCCTTGAGTTACAGAGCGTACATGTACGCAGGTACAATGAGCTTGGGATGCGTACACGCAGGAAAGGTAGAGAGAACCTGCGTACCCAGAGATACACATGGTTTTTAATGACTTTCTCTCTTTCTTGAAGTTTGACATGGAGAGCAGAGGTATAAGGCTTGACAAGGAGGATAGTATGACTGTTGATGGAGCCATACTAACTGCAGATAGTCATGTTGACAAATTTTAGTGTAACAGTCACACCACTGTAAATTTATCTCTAATATTTCCAAGAGAGAGATTGTTTTGAGGGATGCAAAATATTTTCATCATTTTAAGGATGGAAAATTCCCTTACAGATATTAATGGTGACCCCAGATGATAATGGCATTCATCTATGATTTTTTTTTTTATTTGGAAGAAAGAAAGTCCTTCATCTAAAAACTATTGATAGTTCAAGAAAGACAGGGAGTAGATATAAGCATGTTAGAATGTTATTTCAACTAGTTGTTAATTTTTCTACCAGCAAGGGTTCAATTAAATAATTTTGTGAAGGAACTAACTCTTTGAAATATTTGTTTGTTCAAGGAACGAATTTGAGACCCCATTGGCCTAGATAGCCTTAAAATTGACCCATGGGCCCTATAAACCATTTTTCTTGATTTACACTCAAACTCCATCCTTGACCTTGTCTTGTTTGTATTTTGAGGTTGGATTTATTTTGTAGGAACCTCGAACCATATTTAAGTTTAGGTGCCACACCCAACAGATGCACTGCTCTATGCCAAACATAAAACTACGTGAAGAAAATAGACTATTATATAATTATTTGAAAAGAGGGCTTGGCCTCTGATCAGTTCCCTTACCTCCATAAAATAATGTAGATAATCTACCCTTCCATGGCTATATGTGGACATTACCATGACTATTAAATAATTATTTGAAAAGAGGGCTTCGCCTTTGATCAGATCCCTTATCTACATAAAATAATGGAGATAATTTACCCTTCCATGGCTATTTGATCAGTCTTGTAGGTCCCTCGATTGAATTCCATTTGGCCCTTCCTTCCCTCCTTGGCCTCCATCTACCATCGTTCCAGGGTTTGTTCTAAAATCGACAAGACATGCAGACAAAACCTTCTCCATCATGTGCCAAAATTTCTAGAAATATCTTTTTGATATCCATCCTCAATTCTCTTTTTAATTTTTGTGCGTAGCCCTTATGATAACACATCAATCTATAATGTTAGTAAAATCCATGCTTGAATGATTAGGAAATTGTCAACAAAGGTCTAAGTTTTTTATAAAGCCTTCCTTGGCATTCCTCCCCTAACCATATGAAAGGAGCTCTATTATATTTGCTAGCTTTAAAAAGTAGTTCTATATCTAAGTTCATGTCAAATTTCACAAGCATATCTTTAGCCACCTATCCCTAACCAAGATGATACTTATATATATGCAAAATGACTAGGTTCATTACACTATCTCCTTGAACCTATGAGACACAATAAATGTTTGTTGATATGCCCAACCTGGACTAGATTGTAGAAATAAAAGAAAAATACTAGTGATAAAGAGTCAATACAATGAATCCACGACTTCATAAAAAAGATAATTAGGGAAGATCAAAATATTAGTGGTAAAATGAAAATTACTACACTTGAAATCTATGACATACATATGGGTTTTGACCTTTTACGTCTGAAGAATACATATAAGTTTCAATCATATATGTCCAAGGGAGAAGTCTAAGCTATCACAAAATAATTTTGAGCATCTATATGCATATACATTTGAGAAATGTATAATTTAAGTAGTAAGAGAAAGCTCATCGCAATAAATCGGTAGATTTTTACCAACAACAATTTTTAGTACTTTAGTGCCTCCTTTTGCAACTATCAATAAGTCTTTCCTATGATATTTTATTGATTTTTTTCTATTGGTGCAATCCTTTTACATAGCATCTCATTGAGAAAATGTTTTATGATTTCAAAGACAAAAATTGTGTAATCTCAAGGCATTTTCTAGCCACTTGTGAAGGCGTCTTCTAAGAAAAGTTAAAGGGGTTTTGCCCAGATAAATTCTCAAAGGATTTTAACTGTTTTTTATACACTTGTAATTAAATTAGACTAAATCTCCTAAGCCTCATCCAAACAATTAGCATCCTAAATTAGGTGCACATATACATTAACATCTAAAGCCTACATTTCTTTCAACCTCACCAACTCTCAATATCCTTTTTATACTTTGAAGGAAGATTGTTATAATCCTTGGTTATTACTAGAATAGTAGATTGCAAAATGGATCTATGACATTCCAAAAAAATTAATAGAAGGTAGGCTCTTCCCACTCAACGACTTACCATTTGCCAAAATATGTGTGCAACTTGTTGTCCAGGGAAAAGTAAAGAGGGATGACATCATTTCAATCACAAAAACTCAATGTCACTTTGCACTATAGCTCAAAAGACATCAACTTGTAAATTTATGATAGGTCTACACATCTTCATTTGTACAGTCCTGAGCTTTATTAATTCCTCTCCCCATGGAAAACTTGGTTATGCAACATTGTTCTCATCACTCTGAGTAAAAACCACTTAAAACCCCAACTTATACAAATATGAAAAATGATTAAAATAAAATAACAAATTTATCAAATGATAAATACCTTCAAATGAAGAAAAACCTACAACCCTGAATCCATCACTAGATAAGCTTGTTCACCCAACTGACATTATGCAACTCTGTTGATGATGAAGAGTACCGATTGAGATTTTGTATACTAAGCATTGCATATATGTTTGACATCGATATTTTTACTAGATTTGACCCTCTAAACATGCTCTTTAAACCAATCACCCACATCATCGATGTTTTTTGGGTGAGTTGGTGTGTAAGGGAGGCTTTGAAAGACACAATGTCGTGGGTTTAAAACCCTAAGAGATCCATGCCCACTGCCACCAATGACAATTTGGGGTTGAACTTGAAGCCATTAAGGTACAAAGGATTATTTGAACCTCAGTCTTTGCGGTGAATTCATAAGCTCCACCATTGGTTGTTGTCGGGAACTAGTATCATACAAGATCATAAGCGTTGGCTTGTCAATTGCCTTGAGGCTTGAAAAGGCATTGATGCAATTCTCTCTACATGAATATGATGTCTAGATATTTTTCTATCGAGAAAAAACTTTTGAATACCAACTCTTTAAGTATTATACCAACCAAGCTCAAGCAACAGAGGTGAAGATGAAGATGGTGACGATAGTGGAGATATAGGTGGAGGTGACTGAGAATTCCCCAACTAATGTCGAAGTTGGGGAAGAAATTAAAGATCTGCCAGGGGGGCTTAAACTCATGAATCCTTCAAGCGCCTGTTGAAGTGATGATTTATCATAATCTCTTCTTTTTTCCATGCAAAGACCTCCAAATAGCCTTTTGAAAGCCAAAATAACTTTCCCCATTCCCTAGAAATGTAGAAATTGTCTGCCAAGTTTCATTAGAGAAACAATGGGATTAAACCAACTATACTAACACGATGGCTAGTCACAACTCACTATAATGAAACTTTTTTTTTTCAATCATAAGGAGATAATTACTAAAACTAGCATCCCCCCCGAAGCTGGGGGGGGGGGAACACTGAAGAGGAAGTTAAATTTTGATTATATGAAAAAAGTATTGAATGTAAAAACAATTGATTTAAAAAAGTGTTGCAGGGAAGCTTAATATTTTCCACTCAAGTTAGAAAGTATGCTCTATAAAAAAATTACATAAAACATCATAACCTGCATTAGTAAATGATAAACTAACAATGATTAATAGGAAAATCCAATCGTATAGTGTTGCTTTGGAACAAATTGAGATGTCTATACATTTACAATTTTACTATTAAATAAATAATGGCTGGAAGCAAAACGTGGTAAGTATATTTCTTTATATTTTATTCTTGTCTTCTTCTTTTTTTTATCTAACACCTTGAACTTTTAAGAAGATAACCACTTCTTTAAGTGAATTAATGACTTCTTCCATTTTTTCTCTATGTTTATCTCTCATTTTAAATATTTCATTCCATTTCTTATTGGATTTCATAAATGCACACCCTTCGATATTTTCATCCTAGACTCCCACCCATTGTTCCTAATCATAGCTTTATGCCTGACAAGATTTTTCTTATGGGATCTGGTTCCATACATCCCATCCTTTTCTTTTTCAATGAGTTATTTCACCCTAACATGTCATCATTATTATAAAATTCTATATAGAGTATAGAAGCCTTATGGCTCCACAATTTCTTATTTTTTATAATTATTTGATGCCATTAAAGGCATACATAACCTAGAGCTCCACAATTTCTCTTGCTCTTGATTCATCTGTCAAGACAATCGTGTGCTATAATGAATGGGAATGGAGAAGTGTAGTGTGTTAAATGTATTATTGTTGTTTTTGGTGATTTTATGTGGTCAATGCAAGAAAACCCACATTGAGGTTGACCCATTTTCAATGTATGCACAAAAATAATCAAGGATGACTCTGGCCATTACCCATTTTTGATATGCGTGCACAGAAATAATCAAGGATGACTCTGGCCATTATCAATTGAAACAAAAACTGGTACCACATTAGATCAAACCTCTGATTTGACACACCAGTTCAATAATGAAGACACTTCTAGTATTGAAATAGACAATTGGGCTCCCATCAAATTTCTTGCATAAATAGTTGATGACCTCATAAATTTGATCTATAGTAAAATATTTACATTTGGGCATCATGGTTGGATTTAGTCTCAAGCACTTTGTTCTAGAATACTATTGAATTATGATGAGTGGTGTGTTTCAGGCATTTAAAAATGCATGGAGAAAGGCTTGTTCATCGTCTATTGTAGTTTTCCTTGTGCCCATGGAAAGAGGTATCATGTGAAGCCCATAAAATTCTCTGGTCCCTGCAAATCTACCTTAACTATGTAGGTACGATCTCTTCTTGTATAGAGTACTTAGATGGGATTTCAATTTTGATATGTGTCAAATTCATATTATTTTCCTATGTAATTTGGATTCTCTAAGTGCCTGGAACAATCATTTCCCCTACAGATCCCAAGGTTGGGATGGATTAGACAGAAGGAAGTGACTTCATTTTAGGGAAGTAGATGAACTGACAATAGAGAGTGAAGGGACATTTTATGGTAGTAAAGAGCAATGGCGGGTAGAATCTTGCAAAATCAAGAAAAACAAATGTAAAGGAAGCAACTCTCATCTTCATTAAATATCTGCTGCATTAATCCCTTACTTTGGCCTTCCTTTTGCCCCTCCCATTTCTAGCTTAAGCTCTAGCAGAAAGAGTAAGACAAAGTTAAGCTAGTTTTCATTAAATATATAAATTCATGATAGAGTTTTTTCTTTTCTGTTGCATCCATTCCAATTAGCTCTGACTGCATGTATCTCCTTCACCCCTTTTTTCGTTTGAAAGCTCTACCCAAGAGAGAAAGATAAGTTTGATGCCTTCTAGATTTGTAATAAAAGAAAACCAACTATGATGCAATATGCTTTTGAAATTACAATGTCGTGTGACAGTTTGAATGGAATTAGACTATGGAAAATTTGATTCTTTTAGGCAGCAAGATTTGAATTATGCAACAATCTAAGGATGATGAACTTGATTGTATAGAATAGTCCACAAATGCATATAAAATTCATAAAATGTGTTGGGGTAGAAGTAGGTTGCAGACCATCTCAAGGTTCTTGCAACTAGTCATAGTCCTAATACAGATGGCATTCATGTCAGCACTTCCAAGATGTGGTGATTAGGAATACCATTATTAGAACAGATATCTCCACAAGACCATTTACCTCTCTTTCCTTAGTTCTGCATAGGCTCCAAAATCCATTCCCTATGTTGATATTTAAATATTGGGGCATTCCATATCCATTGGAGAAGGACCACTAACTTGAGTAGTAGGTTTTGTTCTACAGTTGTACTTCAAACTTTCGTGAGAAATTTTTCTCAGTGGTTGCATATATGCCTTAAAAGTTGCTTCCCATGACCCAATAATTTTCCTTTGGTGCTTTGAAGATTGTTTGAGCTCTGATTTAGGGGATGATTTCATGTCCATTCTAATCTATTCATTTAACATTTGTACTGAAAACATAACTTGTAGAACAAATCATGGATAAGGTAATTTGAATTGAGTAAATAAAATTATCATAATCTAGAATTTAATTGAAAAATATTGTAATTACATGGGCAATCCTTGATATCAGTAGTAGTGTTATATTGGCTGAGAGTAGCGCAAAGGCGCGCATGGCTGGTGTGATGGTAAATGGTGCATTTCCCCAAAATACAACAAATGGGCTTAGAATCAAGATTTGGCATGTATGCTATGTCTATTCATTATGTCCACTAGAGACTGGTAATTCATCATTATGAACCACCACAAAGTCCAGAGAGTCACAAGAGAGCTACAGGATAATAATAGTTTCTTAGAGAATAGATGATGATAACCCAGAGAACCGTACTATGAAGTGTTCAAAAATAAAATGTATCCTTTTAAGGATTCATTACCAAGTGTTTAATGTCTCTTCACAATGAATACATTAACCTTGGGATGTTGAAATTTGAGTAAGTTTAATTTGAAGTTATAAATATGGGTTTCAATATAAAAAAAAATAGAGGCAGAGAAGTCAGAATACCATGAACAAATTGCTACCCTCATGGCCAAACTTAAGGATCTCTGCAACCTCTTTGAGAAACAAGCCCAGATATTGCAAAGTCTGCAGGGTATTATCATTAGGTAGGGAGTCCTTCATTTCCCTAATCCTTCAAACGTGGGTTCCAATAATTCAAGCCTTCTCACCAGATTGGTGCTTTGTTTCTTCATATAGTTCCTGCATTCCCAAACACCTGCTATTTCATTCACCAATTCCATGCATGATTCCACCACCGAGTTCCTACATTCCCCAACACCTGATATTTCGTTCACCAATTCCATGCACAATTCCACCACCATCATGATGTCCCCCCTCTCCTTTGCCTCCTTCCACCAAATCCATATCCAAATCCGGAACCCCATCATTTCTCTTGCCATCTCTGGTCGATGATCTATTGGAATTCCAATTCATACCTGTGCCTGAGAAAACAAAAACATCAGAGAAACAATCGCTTATTTCATCCCCTTGATATTTATTCATGCGACTAGGTTTCCCCAACCTACAACTTCTTCAACTTTCACTGGACCTTAACCCATGATTAGTATGAGCTTCCCTAGGCTCTATTGCCCATGTCAATGGAATCAAACCCTAGTTAGGTGGCTTTCATCTATTGCAACTATTTTTAACCCACTCAATATCCATATGTTCATTGTAGGTTTTAACCCCATACAAAAATTACCTGCATACGAGTTCTAAAACACAGAAAATAAATAATGTGAGAGCATAACACATAAAACACATATACACAAATATTTTCCCCTGGATCCCAAAACTGGGACTGCCAGCTTGATTTTTCATTATGTTCCTTTCAATGTTACGATACATATTTATACATGCCAAAGCATCCAATACCATGGACTGAAAACCATCGTGTCCAAAACCATGGACCGAAAACCATCGCGTCCAAAACCATGTGCGAAAATCATGCACAAACCCATAGGTAGGTCTGCCCAACCTAACATAGGGTCCAAAACCAAAATTTACCGGGGCGCTGCCTCGGACCCCATAGAGTGGGGTTACCACAGGGGGTTTGAGGGGTGTAGGTAACCCCACTCTATGGGGTCCGGGGCAGTGCCCCAGAAAATTTTGGTTTTGGATTCTATGTTAGGTTGGGCAGACCTACCTATGGTTTTGTGCATGATTTTCGCACATGGTTTTGGACGCGATGGTTTTCGGTCTATGGTTTTGGACACGATGGTTTTCAGTCCATGGTATTGGATTCTTCGGCATGTATAAATATGTATTGTAACATTGAAAGGAACATAATGAAAAATCAAGTTGGTAGTCCCAGTTCTGGGATCCAGGGGAAAATCTTTGTGTATATGTGTTCTATGTGTTATGCTCTCACATTGTTTATTTTGTGTGTTTTAGACTTAGTATGCAAGTAATTTTTGCACGTGGGTTAAAACCTACATTCATCATTTATTGATTTTCATATACCTTTCATCATTGGATTAGATATTGATAGAGGAAGAAAGGTTGAGGGCAACCCTCACATTATAAAACACCTTCTGTGTAATGAAACTTGAGCAATTAGATTGAATACTTTTGAAATGGTTTGTTTTTAGTAGTGATTGATTGATACATAATTGTTTTAAGTAATTATTGACTTAGGTGGCAGCAAATATCATACTATTGTTTTCAAATAATAATAAAAATATTATTTTTGAATTAAAATTAATGCGAAGTTGAAATTTAAGTCATCTAACATATATTAAATGTAATTTACATCTACAATATAATATTGTAATATGTCTAATATCTAGCAATATCTACATCTATAATATAATTTTCTAATATGTCTAATATCTAGCAATATCAAATTTTTCATAAGATTCAAAACAATTTCATAAGAGGCTAGTATTATTATGTTCATAATGTACTTTCATACTAGATAAACAACTTGATATCCAAGTTAAAAACTAGTATCCTAAGTTCAATGGATATGACCTTGATAATAAAAAATATAGACATGCATGAAAAGTTAAGTCTTTAACTAAAGGAAATGTGTCGTCTACTAATTAACTAACACTTCTCCTTATAGTTATTTTTCACAATGTATTTGACCTAGGTGTCAGCCAACTCCCATTTTGGATAATTTGTTAGCCTTTGAATTGAATTCCCTATGGATGTGATCAAAGGATATAACCTTGAATATTCTAATTAAATCCATAACTCTAATCATCCACTAATCCAATAAAGAAGTGTTTAATGAAATATAATCTTTTAGTCAATCAACAACAAACTTTGAGTCCCCTTTCACTTCTAAGTTTAGATTTCCAAAGTCACACAATTAAAACAACAAACATAAACGACTAATTTGTATTATTAGAGTACTTTCTATGTAGTCGTATTTTTGTTCCTAGACTAAATTAGTCATTAATGTTAGTGATTTTGAATTGTATTACTTATTTTCTAGTCGTATATTTTAGCCCGGGACTAAATCAGTCATTTATGTTAGTCATTTTTAGTTCATTCGCTTAAGATTGTTCATTTCTGGTAGTATTTCACTGGAAAAATCTACAACAACTAATGTTTTAGTCACCTAGTCACTAATTTCATCATTTTATACTAGTGATATCTCAAAGAAATTTCGAATAATAGAGTTTTTGGTGTAGGTATTTCTTCTTTGCATGAATAATGTCTTTCAATAAATTGAGGCTTGAGTATGCATTGGAGGAAAATTTGATTTTTTTTTTTTTTGGAAAGAAATAATGGAAGTTGTGGATGACAATGGAGTATTAGAGTACACAAAATAGATATTCCAAAACCAATAGCATCAAATGCGCAACCACTACCTTAGTGGAAGAAAGATACTACAAAAGCCAAAAGGATTATCTTGGAGGGAATAGATACCATGTGGTTTTGAATTTGCATGGAAAAGGGACTGATTTTATAATGTGGATAACTCTCACAAATATATTCAAAATCAACAAACATGTTTGGATGCTAGCATTGAAAGATAAGCTTGGGAACATTTGAATGAATAAAGATGAAACTATTGTTCAATACCTATCCAATTCACTCAAGTGAGAGATGAACTTAGAGGAGTTGGAGAGACTGTGAAACCATCTGATCTTGTAATCTTAGCACTTCTTGGTCTTCCAAAGTCTTGGCACAACTATAGGGATGTAGTTAATGGAAGAGATAAGATCCCAAATTGGGAGAGACTTTTATATAACTTGGTGCAAGAGGAGATTAGAAGAAACACTAGAGATGGAGTCTCTTCTAGAACTGATGAGGAAGAAAACTTTTCTTTAGCTAGAAAAAGAAAGAAAGCCAAAGGATATAAATTCCAAGGCAAGGGAGAATCTATCCAAAACCATGGAAAGAATAAATATCTTAGTAAAATTAAATGATTTCACTTCCATGAGTATGGCCATTATGCAACCAAGTGTCCACATAAAAAATTCAGAAAGAAGCTTGCAACAACAGTAGGAGGCAATGCTCTCACATCACAATAAGAGTTAGATTTCACCCTCATTTCTTGTATGGAAATAAATATGAAAGGTAGTGTGTGGTACTTAGAATCTAGTGCTTCATTTTATATTACAGGAAATAAGGAGTTATTCACCAACTTAGAGGATAAATACCTACAATTACACATAGAGCTTGGAGATGATGGAGGATATGGTACTAAATGGATTGGCACTATCACCTTTAAGAGGGAGTTAGGATCCCATCTTCACTTAAAGAATGTAATGTGTGTGCCTGGTCTGAAGAAAAATCTAGTTTCTGTAGTTGTACAAGACATGGTATATGATGTGTTGTTCAGTAAAGGGGAGGTCTATTTGAAGCATGTTGCTACTAGACAGGTTAAACAAATTGGTGTTAGGATTAAAAATATCTACAATCTAGAGGTTGATGCATGTGTTGCATTGAGCAGTAAGGCAAAACATGTTTAGGGCCAAGATGTTGGAGAGGTTTGGCATAGGTTCATGGGACACCTACACCATGGAGCTTTGAAAATAATGTAGTATAACACCACTGGACTTCCAAAATTCACCCTTAATCAACATGATGTTTTTAAGGGATGTACTCTTGGAAAATATGTTAAATCCTACTTCCAAGGCTAAGATAGTAGATATGGAGCCACCTTGGAATGAGTTCACTCAAATGTGTGTGGACCATTTTCCATAGTCTCAACCATAATGCACAGGTATTATGTGATCTTCATACATGATTTTTTCCACAAATTTTGGATCTATGTAATGAAGAAGAAAGATGAGGTGTATTAAAAGTTTGTTGAATTTATAGCCTCAGTTGAAATTTGAGATTGGAAATAAAATTAAATCCCTAAGAAGTGATAATGGAGGAGGGTATTAGAAGGGAGTTGGTTTCACCCCACAACCCAAAGCAAAATGGGGTTGCAAAGAGGAAAAATATATGTATTGTAGGAGCTGCTAGAGAAATGTTGCATGACCAAGGATTGCCACTATCCTTATGGGCAAAAGCTTGCAATACAATTATTTACTTGCATATGATGAGCCCTCACAAAATTATTGGAATAATTACAACTAAAGAGTATATCTCTAGGAGGAAGCCAGATGTCTCTCACATTCACATTTTTTGATCCATAGTCTATTTTCATGTCTCAAAAGATAGCAGGAAAAAGTTGGAGCCCACTACATATAGGGGGATCTTTGTGGGATATTATGAGACACCTGATATTTGTCATGTGTACATGCTCTCACTCAAGATGATTGTTATGAGGATCAATGTGATATTTGATAAGGAGAAATCCATGAGGATCCCTCTAGAGAAATAGCTAAGAATGACACTGGAGGAGGATCTTCTAGCTCCAAAGGAGGAGTCTCAGTCATATCCATAGATTCAAGTCTTCATAAAAATCAAGAGGACATTATGTGAGGATGATTTAGAGTAGCGACATGTGGAGAAGTAGAGAGCAGGCTGAGTGGAGTCACCGACTCAGACAAGCCTTCCAAAGAAGGGAGGGAGAGGGTCGAGATGGTTGACATATTGGTGCAAGAAGCTCATGAGAAGGTTGGACCTCCTAGCTCCTTGCATAGACAAAGGAAATCACCTGACAAATATATAGGATATATGGAACTCATTTCAAAGTTTATTGATTCTGATCAATCTTCCTTTGAAGTGGTTGTTTCCGAGCAGGTGTGAGTAGATGCCATGGTGGAGGAGTATAATTGCATCATGAAGAACAATGTTTGGGAGGTGGTTCCTAGACCCGAGAACAAGATAATTTTTTGGTTCTAGGTAGTTGTATAAGGTGAAACAAGCAGCCGAGGGAAATGTGGAGAAGTACAAGGCCATATTTGTGGAGGGGATTAATTATGAGGAGAAATTTTCCACTCTGGAAATATACTCATCTATTAGGACCATATTTGCATTCGAAACATAGTTAGGGTGGAGGATTCACAAAATGGATGTTAAGACTACCTTCCTCAACAGAGTGGTTGAGGAAGAGATCTAGATTGAGCAACTTGACGGGTTAAAACTAGCAGGGAGAGCCCTCAATGGTCTCAAGTAGAGTCCTCATAGTACATTCTCATACATTTTTATTCAATGGATTGGGATTCAATAAGGGTGAAGCATATGCCAATATATACTACATTATGGTAGATGGAAGTATTCTCATCTTAGTTCTCTATGTGGATGATTTGATTATAATAGGAAATGATAGTTTGATATAGTCTTGCAAGGAGGGCCTTGCAAGAGAACTTGAGATGAAGGATATGGGTTTGATGCACTACTTCCTTGGCTTGGACGTGTGGTAGGCATATGGAGAGATATTTTTTGGACATGGGAAGTACACCTCTGAAATCCTTCAGATATTCCATATGCATGATTGCAAATCCATGGATAATCCTCTAGGTACTAACTGGAGGAAAGATGATGACTATATAGAAGAGGCAATAGATAGCATTGTCTACAAATAGTTAGTGGGGTCCTCGATGTACATGGTGAACAAAAGGCTCGATTTTTATTTTGTAGTGAACCAACTTAGTTAGTTCATGGTGGAGCCTACCAAGCTTCACTACCAAACAGCAAAACATGTTCTAAAATACCTTAGAGGCACAACAAACTTTGGTTTATGGTATATGAGGATTGATGGAGTGAAGCTCCAAGGATTCACAGATGCAAATTGGGTAGAGAGTCCCTCAAATAGGAAGAGCACAACGGGAGTAGCCTTCAGTGTTGAGTCAACAATGGTTTCTTTGTATAGAAGAAAACAAATATTTGTATCGCTCAACTCAGCAAATGTTGAGTATATCGCTGCTAGTCAAGCAACATGTGAGACTATTTGGATGAGGAATATACTAGTTTGTCTATTCAATTTGTCTATTCAGTCAGGAAATGGAGCCTACATTGATCACCTGTGACAATGAAAGTTATATAAAACTCTGTGAAAATCTAGTGTTTCATTATAGGTCCAAGCATATAGACATTAGGTACCATCACCTAAGAGATTATCCATAGAGGAGGATTGCTATGTTACAATAGATTCTGATAGACATGTAGGATGTAGGCATCTTGACAAAGTATATGTCAAGAGAAAAGTTTGAGTTCCATAGGAGCAGGATTGGGGTTGTTTAGAACCCTTTTCTTGCTAAGAGGGAGTGTTAAATTGTAACAAGAAAATGTTTCATTTGACTTGTGCCTTAGTCAAATGAGGAAGTTTAAATTTAACTTCAAGCAAGATGAGTTGACAAGTAGTTAGTAGGAGTGACATGGCCAAATCACTCAATTAAGTTAGTCAATTCGAGTTTGTAGAAAAGTAGTAGAGTTTTGTACAAGTCGATGGCTAAGTTTTAGCTATCTAGTGGTGTTATCTTTAGTGCTTGATAGCTAACTAAGCTCTAGTCTAGAATAGAGTTAGTTAGGAGTTTAGTTTAGTAGTGGAACTGTTGTAAATCAATTCTCTCAATTAACTAGCTCATTTACTAAAAAAAGCCCTAGTCATTGCCTAGTGAAGTTGGAGGGAAAAGGCATATTGTAATTATTATTGTATATTAGCGAGTGTACAAAGTTGTGCATGCATGTGACTTTATTCTCTTGGGATTTTCACAAGGAAATGGGAGCTTTCCGTATTCAATAGGAGGAGGAATTGTACAAGGAAATAGGAAGAAGCTGGAGGCCTATTTTGGCTAAGTAATGGCGAGAGTATAGTGAGATCAAAATTGTAGTGTAGATTGAGCTTTGAGAATTGAAGCAATCATTGTAATTGATCATTATTCTCATATGATATAATACAAATAGAGGAGTGTTTTTTCCTAGTTGGTTTCCCTGGATAAAACTTTGTGGATTGTGATTGACTGATTGCATGTGTTTCTATTATCAGTTTTTCTTCCAGAGAATTTACTAGAAAAAATTAATGTCTTTTCATTTCAGTGTGATTTCTCTAACAACTGCAAATTGAGTGTAGAAATATTATTCACACAAACACGTGTGACACTTTGCCTTCTTCATTTAATTGCAATTCTGGATTCGATTAATTGTTTTCTATTCTTTCTTCTTTCTTCCCTACAATGGTCTCCACACAAAGACGTGTGGCTTTTCACCTTCTTGGTTCAATTGCAGTAACTGGTCCAATACTTCTGCATGCCTTTTTCCTTCCATTCATATTTTCGTTGCTCTGTATGTGGTTTTTTATTCCATCTATATTTTCCTAGTTGCAATGGGATCTCTTCATTCTGGAAATCCGTGTATTTTGTTGTGATTGGAATATCCCTATGTTGGCGTGTGGGATATGGAATATATTGATTTTATTGAGGCGGTTTCCTTCAATGATTTTTCTCCTTCGAGCTCGTTGGCATAAGAAAATGGTCCTACTATAGTATCACTGGAAGGGAGGGCAGTTACGCGGTTGTAGTGATACAATATAGCGAAGGTAGCAGCCAAAGTTGAGCCATGCCTTTTCTGCATGTCCCCATGGGTGCTCGAGATGAAAGGTTTACCTTGGGATTATGATGCCAACAAATTATATGGAATCATCGCCAAAAGGAAGTAATTATTGGCTATTATATACAGCTTAATGCAATAGTTAAAAACGAATGTATCTAGATTTACGAAATTACAAAATTAGATTAGATTGACTGTAATGCAATCTATTTGATTAAAATCTTGATACAAAATTTAGGATCTAAGACTATCTTGATCTTAGCTAATCTTGAGTCTATACTTGCCAACCCAGGGTTGAATGGCCTCTGATCCACAAGGAATGTCGAAATTTAGGGATTTAGGCTAAATTTATTTGATCTCGGTGGCGGAAATGTTTTTTTCTTTTTTTTCCAGGATTTTATCTAGCAGCTTGCTTTCTACTCGACATATTAAGGTGAACAAAATAAGATTTTATCTAATGGCTTGCTTTCTACTCAGCATATTGAGATGAAGAAAGTCAGAGAAATACCAAAACGACATGTTTAGGATAAATATTTAATGAAAAAGGAATTAATGGTAAAATGCTTGTGAGAGTGTGCCTTTTCCTGGATTTTATATGTTGGTTTTCTTTGTACGCGACATATTGAGAAGAAGAAAGAGAGACGATTACAAAAAAAACATGTTCGCCATAGATCCCTAATAGAACAAGCATTCAAGATAAAACTTTAATGGTACAAGAATTGAAGGGTTATGGAGCAAGTAGAGAAGGAGCATTCCTATGGTTTCTTCCGTGCAGGCTTTATGATTGGAAGGTGTTTTCCCTCGAGAGGAGCTTTGCATTCGCCATCTATGAAAAGTTGTCGAATGATCGTCATGATCGTCCAAACCTTCGGACCCGATGCAGAATAGATCGGATCTAAAACAATGATGAAAGATTCCTCTACTGTGTCATGTAGATAATGGAATGGAAGAAGCAATTAAACACAGTTCTTGGTAGGTTTTATGATGACAAATTTCTTAGCTGTAGGTAATCTGGAAATTTTTATGCATCGAGCATTTCTTACAGTTCTGTTCCTTTTTTTTTATATTAATCTATTTATTTCTGGTGAATTGAAGCTCGTAAAGGATATATGACACATTGCCTTGGGCTTTGGATCCATGCTAGTTGGCTGTGGGCATACCTCACCACCTTGGGAAGCCCAAACTCTAACCTAAAACAAAATAATAATAAATCAAAATATTAACTTTTTTAATTTGTGAATTTAGATTTTACAAATTATGATAAAGTTATATATATATATATATATCAAATTGTTACTTGGGATTTTTAAATTGGAGTGATTTTAAATAGAGAATATATTTTCAATTTAATTTTTTTCTTATAAAGTGGAAAATTTAAATATACCCAAAAACCAAAACCTAAAAATTACAACTATCATAATATTTAACATTTATTACATTATATGATTTTAATACAATTTAATATATTATCATATAATTGTTATGTAATATTAATAGTTAATATTTTAGTATTAATACAATATTTAATAATTAATAGTAAAATTTTTAATAATAATATTAACATTAGTGATAATAAGGTTAATATTTTGATATTAAATTTTAATAATTTATTACATATTAATATACTTAATGATATTATTTAATCTTATAGATTTATTAAATATATTAGTCCTAATTAAAACATTAATAATATTAATCTAAATATTAACATTTCATAATTATAATTATAATTGATTTGGTCAAATATAGTTAATATGAACATCATGTCCAACCATAATTAGCGATAGGCATTATATTTAACATGTTTATAATTAACCATAGCCACATATCCATGGTCAACATGATGACATAGCCAAACATAGTTAAACTTCTTCACTTATAGTCATATTTAGTCAACCTTGGTTGACCATATTCAACTATGGTCAATGATAG
The DNA here is from genome assembly GCA_000404065.3 of Pinus taeda. Taxonomy (NCBI): domain Eukaryota; kingdom Viridiplantae; phylum Streptophyta; class Pinopsida; order Pinales; family Pinaceae; genus Pinus; species Pinus taeda. The sequence continues at coordinate 168,807 of APFE030902155.1, read as the reverse complement.
TTAATTGTGGTCAACCACAGTCAACCTTACCCAACCATAGTCAAGGCTTAAAAAGTTTAATAACATTAATTCGTGAACATGCTGCTGACATCAAGCATTGCAGGACTCGCTCCTCTGCTTTGGCGGAGCATGCAGATAAATCTAAGCATCACATCTACATTGAAGAGGCCCAAATCATTGCTAGGTTAGTCATTTCCATCATCGTAAATTGAGGGTGGCCCTAGAAATTGAGAAAAAACCTAATAATTTGAATAGAGATGATGGTTGGAATATTAGTAGAAGTTGGGTCCATGGCCTATCCTCCTAGTTTTTAGGCTTCTTTTTGGGATTTATTTTGTTTGTTTGTTTATCTATGTAGGTATTGACATCCTTTTTATAGTATTTGTTGTTCATTTATTCTTCATTAGAGTTTATTTTCTTGATCCTTCGTGTTTTTTATGTATTTTATCATCCTATTTATTCTTAACTCTTTTTAGTA
>APFE030902155.1:110956-167728 GCA_000404065.3 Pinus taeda | reverse complement strand
GGCCAAAAAAATCTCTTATGTGATTTCTACCGAAAGACTTTGCTTAAAACATTAATATGGTTTAAAACATATTTATTAATATTAATAAATTTCAACAAACTTTTATTTATAAGGTTTTATTAAAAATGTTTTATATATTAATCTAAATATCAACATCATGCTCAACCATGATTAACGATAAGCATTATGTTCAACATGCCTATTGTTAACCATAGGCATCATGGTTGATATAGCTAGAGTCAATATGATTGACTATGTTTGATTATGTTTGATAGTCAAAACTCAATCACCTATTATTATCATTATTATTATTATTAGTCAAACATAGTCACCCACTCTACTCAACATAGTAACAAAATTCAACCTTTCTAGTCATTGTTTTAAATACTTGACCATGATCAAACTTGGTCAACCCTATGTTTACCATATTTAACAATAGTCAACCTTCTTCACTCATAATTGTCCTTAGTCAACATAACTCAACCATATTCAATTATAGTCAACCATGGAAGAACAAAGCCAAACATTGTCACCCTTAATCAACTAAGATCATCCTTGGCCGATCGTAATCAAGATTTCAAAATGTTTAATAATAACACTATTAATATTAATTAAGTTGACTAATAATAATATTAATAATAATGTAACATCGAAATGGTACAAAAATATATCCAATGTCGCAATGTGACAAACATTATTGGAATGTTATATTATATTGCAATTTATCCAACACTGAAATGCAACATTACAAAATTAGTCAACCAAATTTACTAATGTGGTTCATTATGTTAAACTATATTTGACTATGTTTGACAGTAAACACTCTTCAACTTTGGTCAAACATAATCACCTATTAATATTATTAACTAGTATTAATAATCAAACATGTTGCAATATTAGAATGGTACAAAAATCTATCCAACATCACATTGTGACACACATTATCGTAAAGTGACAATCATTGTCGCAATGTTACTTTATATTACAAGTTATCCAATGTTGCATTGTGACATTACAAAATTTAGTCATGCAGATTTGCTAATGTGGTTGACTATGTTCCCCTATGTTTCACTATGTTTAATAGGGGAGACTCTTCAACTTCAATCAAACATAATCGCTTATTAATATTGTTCATTAATTTTAACAATCAAACATAGTTAATCACATTAGTCAACATAGTCAAACAAAGCTAACCTTTATAATCATTGTTGAAATAGGTTGCTGTGATAAACTTGGTCAACCTTGTGCTTACCGTATTTAATAATACTAAACCTTGTTCACTTATAGTTTTCCTCACCCAACCTAACTCATCCATGTTCAATTATAGTCAACCATGATTGACCAAAGTTAAAAATTGTTAACCTTATTCAACTAGGGTCATCCTGTCAATCTTATTCAACTAAGGTCATCCTTGGTTGGTCAGAATCAAGATTTAAAATTTTTTACTAATAACAATATTAATATTAATAAAGTTGACTAATAATAATAATAATATAATTGTGACATCGAAATGGTATAGATATTTGTCCAACATTGCAATGTGACAAAAAAAATTTGGATGTTACATTATATTACAATTTATCCAACGTTCCAATGTGACATCATGAAATTACTCAACCACATTTACCAATATGGTTGACTATGTTCAACTATATTTGACTATGTTTGATAGTCAACACTCTTCAACTTTGGTCAAACATAATTCCTATTAATATTATTGGCTAATATTAATAATCAAACATGTTGTGATGTCGGAATGGTACAACAATTTATCCAACATCACATTGTGACAAACATTGTTGCAATGTGACATCATTGTCACAATGTTACATTACATTGCAATTTATCCAACGTCGCATTGTGACATTACAAAATTATTCAACCACATTTACTAATTTAGTTTACTATGCTTGACTATGTTGGATAATCAACAATTTTCAGTTTTTTTTCAAATATAATCACTTGTTAATATTATTGATCAATATTAATAATCAAACATAGTCAATTGCATTAGTCAAATATAGTCAAACAAAGATACCCTTTAGATTCAATGTTTAAATAGTTGACCATGATCAAACTTGGTCAACCCTATTTTTACCATATTTAACAATAGTCAACCTTGTTCACTCATAGTTCTCCTTAGGAATTGTAACTCAACCATATTTAATTATAGTCAATAATGGTTGACCAAAGTCAAACATTGTGAACCTTAGCCAACTAAGGTCATTGTTGGTTGATCATAATCAAGATTTAAAAATGTTTAGCAATTATTACTGATTAATTAATAATAAGAATAAGAATGATACTAATAATAATTGTTGTTGTTGTTGTTGGCATTATTATTATTAATAATACAATTCTTTGATGGGGATGAGTACATAGATTGAAAGAGGGCCTTAGGGTCAATCTCACTACCTTATTGATGTGAAGTGCATTAAAGAGCAAGGAGTGCAACTCGCTCGCAACATTCGAGTGATTGTAGCCTCACAAATGATTATTAATTGTCACCAAGGGTGGATGAGGCTGGCCTTATTCCTAGTGGTCTCGATGGGTGCTTGGGGCAGATGTGAGGTCAAAGAGTCAGTCTCCCTATCACTGGTGTTATTGTTCATCTAATATGTTGGGAGAGTGTCACTTGTTTGTGCAATTGACTCTCTTACTGAGTGGCTTGTGTATTGTCTGGAGCTAAAGATGCAAAGGTGGGAGAGAAACATCAACGTGAAGTAAATTGGAAACTAGTTTTAGAGTTTGGTAGAAACTATCAACAAAGGATTTCTACTATCAATGTAGGCTAAGTGGCTCAAATTTTATCCCTCCTGGGTCTGCTCTACCTGTATGATTCTCTTTTTTTTGTAAGTCCTTTTTCCGTCGCAGTGTTAGATAATCCTGTCATGCTAAGGTTTGGGAAGAACTCGAGAAAATTTTTCCTTTGTCCTATATTTTTATGGCTTGAGAAGATGGAGGTGAGTACTGGTATGAATGTGTTATATCTCATGCCTAGTCAATCCAATTTATTTTACGTAACATCACCCTCCTAATTCAATTTAGTTAGGCTTAAGTGTGGAATGTCTTATCTCTAGGCTTATCTCTATTTCTGTCTTTGGCTAAATTCTTTGTTTTTTGTTGGTTATAAGGAGGGAGAGGTTTGGGAGTTCAGTAGTGGTTACTCTATTGGTTTATTATAGAGTTCATTATTTGGTGATGAGCCTGTTTATTTGGTCAATTTGTACTTTGTTATTTTTTTGTCAGGTCACTATTCTCGCTAGGTTCTTAGTTGTTGTCATTTGGGTAATTGTTAGAGGCTTGAACGCATCTAGCTCACCATGCCCCCCAAACGACACATGCAATGCAGGAGGGACAAAGGTGGTAATAGGCTGTAATGATAATGTGGGTCTCAACTTTTTCCCCAGGATTTAACCAAAAATAACACAATTTTTCCTTAAACTCGGTGAGAGATAAGGAAATTGGAAACTAGGGCAGTTTCTAAGAGGAATCCTACTCTTACTCTGGGATACTAGAGGAGGTTTCTTGTTAGGTTCCCAACCCTGGTCACACTAGGGGATGGAAAAATAAATACCTTAATTATATTGCTCTTCGTTGACAGATGAAGGCTCTACTTGGTCTGGTAATGAAAGATAAACAAATGGAAAGATACAACACATTTTCTTTATTAGATCACATTAAAAGGATGTTGAAGAACCGATACTTCTCCAAGGATAGGCTTGATAGAAGGATGGCCCATGTAGAATGGCATCTTCATTGTGACTTTATACTGCTACACCATTTGGATTGAGTGCTAAACTCTTCTCCTATTTATTCTTCTAACTCTTAATGGTTATTAAGTTTGTTAGTTCTTCTAAATCTTAATAGCTATTAAGATTGTTCATATATTTATCTTTTTCTATATTTTTTAATGTTTATACAAAATGTTTTTTTTTTTTTTTTTTAATATGGATGCCTTTGAAAAGAAAAGTTGGAGGATTCTCTAGGGTAGCAAGAATCTCCACTATCGATAAGATATAATAGCTCTATATTTTTTAAGATATTGTGGTAACATAAAACCTTTTAATATACAATATATATAATTAACTATTATTATAACCCTAATGATAATAATGAGGTTGACTAGAGCAACCACATTCAATTATAGTCAATCGTGGTTGTCTAAATTCAAACATTAACAACCTTAGTCAACCAAGGTCAAACATTGATTCAATATATTATTATATGATTCAACATATTATTAGTAGTTGATCATGATCAAATTTGGTCAACCTTATTCATAAGCCATACTAATAATAATATTAGGGTTTAAGATTAAGGTTTAATATTTAATAATAATAATATGGTTTGTGTATAAGGTTTACTATTTAATGATGTTTAATAATATTAATATTAATATTAAGGTTGATTACTACATCTCTATTATTGTTATTAAACAATTAAATATGTTATTAACATTTTACCATGATCTAATTTGGTCAACCCTATATTTACTATAGTCAACAACATTCAACTTCATTTCTTCATATTAAATGTAACTTGATAAAATTCAATTATAGTCAACTATGGTTGGCTAAGATCAACCTTGGTTGACTATAGTTGGTTTAAACATGTTTACTACTCATAATATTAATGTTAATAAAGTTGACTATTAATAATAAGAATATTAATATTAATATATGGTTAATATATTATTATAATATTACTACCATACATTTAAATAGTATTATAGACGGTTACTATTAAAATATTATCTATTATTTTCTTTCCATGCAGAAATCGGTCATAGCAAAACCAAATTTATTAATGTGCTTTCTAGTTGATGTCCAATGTGGCATGGGTAGAAAATAAGAGGACACTATTATAATTATTATTATTATTAATGATTAATATTAGTTGTATTTTTATTATTAATATTATTAATAGTAAACTTTCGTAATATTAATAGTATAATTATTAAACATTTTTAAGCCATGACTATGACCAACCAAGGTTAACTTTGTGGATTAAGGTTGACCTTGCTTGACTTTTGTCAACTACAATTGACTATAATTGAGTATGGTAGAGTGTTGTTGACTAAAGATGACTACGAATGAACAAGGTTGACAATTATTAATATGGTAAATATAGAATTAATCAAGTTAAATCACGGTAAACTACTAATAGTATATACAATCGTATCATAATAATAATGTAAACATCATTATTATTATTATTATTATGAACACATAGTAAGTGGTTCGAAATGCGTCGACTTTACAATTTGCATGTGATTTTCTCCAAAAGTATTTCATATAAGTCATAATCACAAAATCCTATGCTCTCATATTACTATTATTATTATTATTATTATTATTAGTCACAAACCATAATAATAATAATAATGATTAGGTTTTCAAATAAGGTTGTTCAACCCTATAAAATCCTTATTATAGTGTTTAACCAAGTTTGATCATAGGACAACTATATTAAAAATGTTCAACAAAAATAAGAATAATAATATAGTCAACCTTAATATTAATAATAATAATATTATTATTAGTAAATTTTACTAATATTATTTAATATTTTAAAATTTTAATTGTGACGAATGAAGGATAACCTTAGTTGACTAAGATTGAGAATGGTTCACTTTTGTCAAGCATAGTTGACTATAATTTAATATGGTTTTGTTATCTTGACTAACGAAAACTATAATTGAACAAGGTTAACTATTGTTAACTATGTTAAACATAGGGTTGACTTAGTTTGATCATGGTCAATAATTTAAACGTTGAATATAAATATTGACTTTATTTGACTATGTTTGACTAATGCGGTTGACTATATTTGACTATTAATATTAATCAATAATAATAATAGGTGATTATGTTTGACTGAAGTTGAAGAGTGTTAACTATCAAACATAGTCAAGCACAACTAACCACATTAGTAAATGTGGTGGACTAATTTTGTAATGTCACATTATGATGTTCAATAAATTGCAATGTAATGTAACATTCAGACAATGTTTGCCACAATGCAATGTTAGATAGATTTCTATACCATTGCAATGTCATAATAATAATAATAATAATAATATTATTATTAAAATTTAGTAATATTAATATTATGATGGGACCCAACCCACACTCCAACGTATAACTTAATACAAGTTTGTCCAGTGCTAATGATGAATGCAGATTTGGTTGATGATTTGGCTTTTGATTATGGCTATGAACAATGGATATTTATGTTGGTGGTTGCAATCATTTAATAAGGTTCGTAATTATGAAACTGACCTGTCCTCCTACATCGGTCCTTGTTTCCCGCTTGGTCATTACGCAAAACCCTTTGGCATGCTAGTCATTTTCGGCATTTCAGTCTGCTATGAGAGCTCTGTGAGGGTTTCTATGGAAGTGCTATGTTCTGGTCCCGTCTGCGAATGAATGTGCTTCCACAGACTCGTCTATGTTGTTGGAAATTGTATTCCTTGTTGTATGGTCCTATTTTGCGCTTTGGAGGTTAGTTTGCATGTTTTCCTCACACAGTGGGTTATTTCATCTGCTGGTACCTGGAATCGATTTTTGGTTTGGTTTGTCAGACTTACAATCGTTCCTTCCTGTTGTTGGTTATTTTGTTACTGCCCTACTGCTAAAATCGTTTTATGTTATGGTTCCCGTGTGCATAGGTTTCAGGCACAATGGCGCACTCGGCTATGTCTTTCAGGTAATTTGTCGTTCCTTGATTTATCTCTCTCTTCTCCTGGATTAGAAACTAACAATGTCCACTCCTCTTGTCTCAGGTCTTTCTTGTATTTTGTGGCTCTATTGCATGAAGGTTCTTGTTCTATCGTGCTCCCAGGTGAGGTTATGTTCTTCCCTTACTTGTATTGTATCTATGCTCGTTCATTGTTATGCATGGTGTGCTTGACACTACTTGTTCTGGTTCCACAGGTGAAGAGTTCGACCTCGGGCGTGGATGGCTTCAACGATTTGGTTTGCAAACCCTTCAGTGCTTTGCTGGTAGGCTCTGTCACCACAATTTTGTTGAATTGTAGCTAGGGTTTGTAGTTCTCTGGTGGTCGCGCCTCGCTATTCGGTTGTTGTCTATTGTTTGAGTCATTACACGAGCTGGGCATACCTCTGTTTACAATTCCAGTTTGTAATTCATTCTAGTCATAATCTTTGGTTAGGCTCGAGGGTTTCACAATGTCAAACCCTTTACTAGGGTCTGCGTTGTCTCGCGGTCGCTATTTACTCTATTTGTTTTAACAATGTAACATTGGATTCTTATATAATAGCAGTTATATATTCTCTCTGACTCTATTTCATTTAGAAAGGAAAGAAATGGTGTATGATAGTTCGTAATGAATTACCTCTGATTTGGTTTATTTAATCGATGCCTGGACTCTGTTTTCTTCTTTCAATTGTTTTGTTGTGTGGACATTCTCCTGGTTGCGAGCCTGTTTACTTGCTTGTCCGTTCTGGTCTTGGAACTTGCATGCGATTTACAGTGCTATGTTTTTTAAGAGAGGAAAACATAAAGTTGTAGGCCTGCACTCTGCTTGTTGTTTCTCAATCGGTTAAACAATAGAGAAAATATAGTTGCATAGTATGTAGATGAGAGTGCGGATGGATGAAAGTTAAATTTGTGCTCTGTCTCTTTTTATTATTTGTATCCCAAAATGCTGAACCTCATCAATTATTTTCATTGTTACATTTATATGCTTAGTCTACAGTTAATGGAACTGTGTAGTTACTTTCAGTTGTAGACCTTATAGTTACATAACTATTAAGTATTCAGTTTTGCCTATATGGCAAGATTTTACATTTAGACACATTTGTATTTTTCTTTTAAAATGATAGGACAATTATTAATCTACTGTTTATTAAAGACAAACAAGTAAATAACCCTAACCGACCAAACTACCTTTGACTAATACTGAGATTAAGATAAAAACGAAATCCTACCTCCTACTCTGACAAATTGAACATATAAAACAAACAATGTGCTAATTCAACTCTCCACCCTGGCAAAGACCAACACCTGGTCATGGTGCCTTAGTTGGATGCTCCTGCATCAAGCTCCTGGGGGAAAAAAAAAATCATGACTCTGGTCCATGAGCTTCTTGACTAAAGAACCCGTCTGCTCAATCTGCTTGGCATCAAGCCATGAACTGTCCTCAATAATACGGTTCTTCCACTTGACCAGGTATTGTAGATACTCCTTCCATCGAGTTCGTTTGGCCACCTGAGTGTCAAGGATGCTCTCGATCTCAGGAGGCTGAACGTAAGGCATCTGTCTCATCCAAGTTTCTCCTCCATCCTAGGTATTCCATGTAGGTCGTGTGGTTCTATCTTCTTCTTCTGGGTCAGCAATGTAAGGGAATAGGTCTACTACATTAAACATGGGTGAAATGCCTATCCCTGGTGGCAACTGTATCTTGTAAGCATTTGTTGAAAATTTCGGGAGGACTTTGCAGGGGCCTATCTTCTTATACTTCAGCTTATTGTATGCACCTCTGGGGAAGCGTTCCTTGTGCAAATGCATGAGGAATTCATCCCCTACATTGAACTATATTTCCCTTCTCTTCAAATATTCTTGCTATATATACTTTTGGCTACTGTTCTACAATTTAGTTTTCACCTGCTCATGCAAATCTCTCATCGTTTTAGCGAAATCTTCTATGTCTACACTTTTCCTTTCTTGTAGTCTGAGATCTCACAACTCATGCACTCCGCAAGGATGCATTCCGTACAGGATCTGAAATGGACTGTAACCTGTGCTACGATTAGGCGAGTCGTTATAAGCAAACTCTGCCTGGGCAAGAACTCGATCCCACATCCGCAAATTCTCACCAATTAAACTTCATAGCAGGCTCCCCAAACTCTTGTTTACCACCTCTGTTTTCTCGTCAATTTGCGGGTGATAAGCAGAGCTGTAACTCAACTGTGTATCCATATTCTTCCACAAGGTACGCCAAAAGTGCCCTGTAAACTTCACATCCCTGTCTGAAAGAATAGACTTAGGCAACCCATGTAGCCTGACAATCTCTGTGAAGAACAAATGGGCCATGTGAATGGAATCACTGGTTTTTCTGCAAGGGATAAAATGTGCCATCTTCGAGAATCTGTCCACTACTACCATCATCGAGTCAACCTCGCTATGTCCTAGGTAGACCGAAGACAAAGTCCAAGCTGACTGAGTCCCACAGTCTGCTTGGAACAGGCAATGGTGTATATAGTCCTGTGTTTTGACTGCGACCTTTCGCCAACTGGCACACTTTACATCTGGTCACAAATCACTATACATCCCTTCGCATCTTTGGCCAAAAGTAGAAATGACTGAGCTACTCGAGTGTCTTATCTATGCCGAAATGTCCGGCTAGACCTCCACTGTGCTTCTCCCGAATAATGTTCTCCCTCATTGAGCAGTCAGGAATGCATAGTTGTCCTCCTCTAAATAGCAGTTTCTCTTGCAAGTTGTAGTCCAACCATGGAATGTTATCTCTCACCAAGGGATTCTTACATGCCTCATAGGCCTCCTTAAAATCTGTATCAGTCTGGTATAAATATTTTAAGTGCTTAAAACCCAACTTGCATAGTACTCTCCTACAAAAGTAAAGCTCTCCTACTTAATGCATCTGCCACCTTGTTGGCCTGCCCGCTGATGTGTTTCAACACAAAGGTGAAACTCTACAAATATTCCACCCACTTGGCATGTTTGTGATTCATCTTGTGTTGTTGCATCACATACTATAGTGCAGAATTATCCGAAAACAACACAAATTTGTTTCCCAGCAAATAGTGTCTCCAGTGCTTCACTGCCTGGATGATAGCATAAAATTCCTTATCATAGGACGAATATTTCTGCCTGCTCTAATTTAACTTCTCACTGAAAAATGCAATAGGTTTATCCTCCTGGCCTAGTACAGCTACAATAGCTATACCGCTAGCATCACAGTGAACCTGAAAGAACTTTTTAAAATCTGGAAATCTCAGGATCGATCTCTCTGTGATCTTTTTCTTTAGTAGCTGAAAAATCCTTCCCGCTACATCTGTCCATCGAAAAGGCTGACCGACCTTTTTAATAGTTTCTAACATAGGTGCACAAATTTCGCTAAAATTTCTTACGAACTTTCGGTAAAAACTCACCAACCCATGAAAACTACATACCTCAAATAAGCTTTTTGGGGATGGCCAATTGACTATCGCTGCAATCTTTTCCGGATCCATCTTCAACTTGTTTTCTTCTATTACGAAGCCCAAATAAATCAACTTTTTTTGCAGAAAAGTACACATTTTCAGATTTATCAGTAGTTTATTCTGCTATAATTTTTCCAACACTTTCCGAACATGTCGAAGGTCGTCCTCCCTTGTCTTGCTGAAAATTAGTATGTCGTCCACGTAAACAATCACAAATTTTCCAATGTATTCTTTCAGCATTTCATTCATTAACTGCATAAATATACTGGGTGCATTGCTCAGTCCGAATGGCATAACCAACCATTCATATAGTCCCTCATTCATCTTAAAGGTTGTCTTCCACTCATCCCCCTCTCGAATTCGGATCTGATGATACCCGCTCTTCAAGTCTATCTTAGAAAAATATGCTGCCCCACTTAAACAATCCATCATGTCGTCCATCCATGGCAGTGGAAACCTATACCAGATGGTGATTTTGCTTATGGCTCTCGAGTCTATGCACATCCGCCACTCTCCTCCTTTCTTGGGAGCGAGAACCGTTGGAACTGCGCAAGGGCTCAAACTCTCCCTTATCAATCCTTTGTCTAGCAGTTCCTGCACCTGTTTCCTGATCTCTTCATTGTCCTTGGGGCTCATCTGATATGCTACCTTATTCGACAAATTGGCTTCGAGTATGAAGTCAATATGGTGGCTTATGCTTCTTTTGGGGGGCATTTTATCTAGCAAGTCATCCACTACTATGTCTATAAATTCCTGCAACATCTGCTGAATTTCTGAGGGTAAATCTGATGCTTCTATATGCAATAGTATCGTTTTTGCTCTTCTTAGAACTGCATAACTCACCTTGTTATCCTCAACTTGTTTCAAAAACTGTTTTCTGCTAACCAACAATGCTCTTGGCTCACTTGTCCCTTTTGTCCCTTCCTCCTTGATGGGCACAAGCATGTGTTTGATTCCATCCTTGAAAAACTTATAACAGTTCGTCAATCCATCATGTACCACCTTTCTGTCGTACTACCATGGCCTGCCTAGCAGTATGTGAAATACATCCATCGGCATGATGTCACAAATGACCTTATCCTTATATATGCCTATTTGAAACTCCACCTCGCATTATTCATCCACAAGCAACTGATGGCCTTTTTGCAGCCATGAAACTTTGTAAGGGGTGGGATGTTTCAATCGCTTCAATTCTAAATTTTCCACCATCTCTGTGGCCACTAAGTTATCTGTACTACCACTATCAATAATTAGCTTGCAACACTTACCGCGTGACTTACAAACTGTTCGAAACAAAGCCTTCCAGTGAATTTGTTTGGTGGCTTCCTTGGCTAGTTTTAACAACACCTTGTTCAACACTAGGGCTTCCCCTATTTCCAGAGCATTCTCTGCTTCTTGGGGAGGTGCCTCTACTTCCTCTGGTTGTGAAACATATGTACCCCTCTGTCCAGCTTGGTCTGCCTCAGGACACTCAAATGATCTGTGTCCCTGCTTATGACACCTGTAACATTGATAACCAACTCCTCTACCTTGGCTGTTTCCCCTACCTCGTTGATATGGTCTAACACCTCTCGCATTATCACCTTTGTCTGCTGATCCGGAAGCTCTGGAATTATTGCCTTCCTCATTACTACTAGCATTCTACCCTCTGCCATATGACTGGCCTCTTCCCCTGCCGGTTCCTCGTCCTCGCCTGGCATTCTGCCTTCTAGTAATTTTTTCTTCGGCTTTCATAGCACTCTGATACTCTTCTACAATGTTCTTTCAAGACAAAATACTAATTTCATCTCAAATTTCTAGCCTTAAACCATTTACATACCTGGTTGTCTTTTATATGGTATCCTCTGTATAACTGGCCCTTAGGTTCACTCGATAAAACTCTTTAGTGTACTCCCTTACTATCATTCCTTTCTATTTCAGATTCTGTACTTGCCTATGTACTGCAATCTGATAATATTTCGGCAGAAATCTGCCCTTCAACTTGGCCACCATCCTTGACCCGGTTTTAATCGGCAACTTGTTCAATCTCCTTCCCTCTGTTTGGACACTATCCCACCACATGGCTGCGTGTCCCTTCAATTTCTTCACAGAAAACTTAACTCTACATTCTTCATTCTTCACTGACCTCCTCACACTCGAAATACTTATCTAGCTCGCTAATCCAGTCTAATATAACCTCTATTAATAGGCTGCCGTCATAATTTGGGAGTTCTGGTTTGGGTTTACTACTTACCACTAAGACCAATCTCAACAGTCTCATTTCTGGGCCCTCTCCATTCAATCCATCTGTTGTCGCTTTAGCTTCCTCTTCACTATCAGTGCCTACTTCTGGATCTCTTCTTCTCCCTGCCTGAACTGCCTCCAAACAGGCAGTAAGAATCATGATCTCCTCTTTCAGTCCTTCCTCTGCTATCCTTCGAACACCTCTACTACGACCTCACCTTCCTACCTCCATTTCTCTAACTGACCTTAATAAAAAAAATCTTCTCTGATACCACTATGATGGGACCTAGTCCACACTCCAACATATAACTTAATACAAGTTTGTCCGGTGCTAATGATGAATGCGGATTTGGTTGATGATTTGGCTTTTGATTATGGTTATGAATAGTGGATATTTATGTTGGTGGTTGCAATCATTTAATAAGGCTCGTAATTGTGAAACTGACCTGTCCTCCTGCCTCGGTCCTCGTTTCCCACTTGGTCATTACGCAAAACCCTTTGGCATTCTGGTCATTTTCGACATTTCGGTCTACTGTGAGAGCTCTACAAGGGTTTCTATGGAAATGCTTTGTTCTGGTCCCGTCTGCGAATGAATGTGCTTCCACAGACTCGCCTGTGTTGTTGGAAACTGTATTCCTTGTTGTATGTTCCTATTCTGCACTCTGGAGGTTAGTTTGCTTGTTTTCCTCGACAGAGTGGGTTATTTCATCTGCTGGTACTTGGAATCGATTTCTGGTTTGGTTTGTCGTGCTTCCAGCTGTTCCTTCCTGCTGTTGGTTATTTTGTTACTGCTCTACTGCTAAAATCGTTTTATGTTATGGTTCCCGTATGCACAGGTTTTAGGCACAATGGCTCGCTCAGCTATGTCTTTCAGGTAATTTGTCTTTCCTTGATTTATCTCTGCCTTCTCCTAGTTTAGAAACTAACAATGTCTGCTCCTCTTGTCTCGGGCTTTTCTTGTATTATGTGGCTCTATTGCATGAGGGTTCTTGTTCTATCGCGCTCCCAGGAGAGGTTATGTTCTTCCCTTACTTGTATTGTATCTCTGCACATTCACTATTATGTGTGGTGTGCTTGACACTGCTTGTTCTAGTTGCGCAGGTCAAGAGTTCGACCTCGGGCGTGGATGGCTTCAACGATTTGGTTTGCAAACCCTTCAGTGCTTTGCTGGTAGGCTTTGTCACCATAGTTTTGTTGAATTGTAGCTAGGTTTGTAGTTCTCTGGTGGGTGCGCCTCGCTATTCGGTTGCTATCTATTGTTTGATTCGTTACACGACCTAGGCATACCTCTGTTTACAATTCCAGTTTGTAATTCATTCTAGTCATGCTCTTTGGTTAGGCTTGAGGGTTTCACAATGTCAAACCCTTGACTAGGGTCTACCCTGTCTTGCGGTCACTATTTACTCTATTTGTTTTGACAATGTTACAATGGACTCTTATATAATAGCAGTTATATATTCTCTTTGACTCTGTTTCGCTTAGAAAGGAGAGAAATGGTGTATGATAGTTCATAATGAATTACCTGTATTTTGGTTTATTTAATCGATGCCTGGACTCTGTTTTCTTCATTCAATTGTTTCGCTGTGTGGACATTCTCCTGGCCGCGACCCTGTTTACTTGCTTGTCCATTCTAGTCTTAGAACTTACATGCAATTTACAGTGCTCTGTTTTTTAAGAGAGGAAAACATAAAGTTGTAGGCCTGCACTCTGCTTGTTGTTTCTCAATCGGTTAAACAGTAGAGAAAATATAGTTGCACGGTATGTAGACGATAATACAGATGGATGAAAGTTAAATTTGTGCTCTATCTCTTTTTATTACTTGTATCCCAAAATGTTGAACCTTGTCAATGATTTTCATTGTTACATTTATATTCTTTGTCTATAGTTAATGGAATTGTGTAGTTACTTTTAGTTGTAGACCTTATAGTTACATACTATGAAGTATTCGATTCTACCTATATGGCAAGATTTTACATTTAGACACATTTGTCTTTTTCTTTTAAAATGATAGGACAATTATTAATCTACTGTTTATTAAAGACAAACAAGTAAATAACCCTGACTAACCAAACTACCTTTGACTAGTACTGAGATTAAGATAAAAACAAAATCCTAGCTCCTACTCTGACAAACTGAACATATAAAACAAACAATATGCTAATTCAACTCTCCACCCTAGAAGAGACCAACACTTAGTCATGGTGCCTTAGCTAGATGCTCTTGCATCATATTGACATTATTAAAAATATTTAGATCTTGTTTGTGACCGACTAGGGATGATGTTAGTTGACTAAGGTTGACAGATTTTACTTCAGTGAACCATGGTTGATTATAATTGAATATGATTGAGATGTGCTGACTAAGGAGAGATATGTGTGAACAAATTTGAGTATTGTCAAATATAGTAAATATAGGGCTGACCAAGTTTGATCATGATTATCTATTTAAACACTGATTATAAAGGTTGAATTTCTTTGACTATGTTTGACTATTAATATTAATCAATAATAATAATAGGTGATCACCTTTCACCAAAGTTGAAGAGTGTTGAATATCAAACATAGTCAAACATAGTTAACCACATTAATAAATGTTGTTGACTAATTTTGTAATGCCACATTGGGATGTTGGATAAATTGCAATGTAATGTAACATTGCAACAATGTTTGTCATATTGTGTGAATGATTGCCTCATTACGACAGAGATATATTTCTATATCTCTCCAATGTCACAATGTTCTTATTATTATTATTATTAGCCAAATTTTTTAATATTCATATTCATATAATTAAATTTTTTTAATCTTGCTTGAGACTGACCAATGATGACCTTAGTTGACTAAGGTTGACAATATTTGACTTTGGTCAACCATGGCCAACTATAATTGAATATGGTTAAGCTAAGTTGACCAAGGATGACTATAAGTGAACAGGGTTGAGTATTGTTAAATATGGTAAACATATGATTGACCAAGTTTGATGATGGTCAACTATTTAAAATTTGACTATAAAAATTAACTTTGTTTAACTACATTTAACTAATATAGTTAATTGTGTTTCATTATTAATATTAATCAATAATATTAATATATACTTTTTTGCTAATGCAAGAGTCATACCTTCTATTCAAAATAACCAAAAAGGATTAATTGCATAAATTACAACCCCCCAGGGTATGGGGCTACGATCCAAAGGCTAAACCATTGTGCCATGGGTAAAGTCCCCTCAAAAAGGTCCTACACAAAACAAAAGCATTTTAATCCATTGCAATGAAGTGAAAGAAAACCATACTGGATGAAACTAAAACTAGACCCGAAAAGAAATTAAACCCCCAACTATTCAGATTTTGGGTGCGGGAAAGGGGAATAAAAAATGAATATGTGGCCCGCCCGAAATTCCTTTATGCCTGCCACTAAGCTGGACAAGCACAGACAATAATAGAGAGACATGCCTCAGACCCGAACCCAGCAACATGCATAATGCATCTGGGCCATTGATCCACATCACAAGATCCAACGATTGAGGAACATATTGGAAGGCGAAGAAGCCTAGAGAATACTTGCCCGATGAGGGTGGTATTCTTTCTCCTACTGTAGCCATGTGATGCATGTTGAGTGGCATTAGGCTTAAATCAGTGAAACCACTCCCAGTGTTGAGAGCTTCTGATATACCGTAAACCACCTTGAGGATGATATTGACACTACAGGTTGTTATTAGGAAAGCTTCGAGTCCGCTGTGGAAACCAAGACTCTAGCTAGAACCCATCGAACTGCAATTTGAGTCTCCACCCTGGATCCTCAGTTGCTTGATCAAACGGATGAGAGGAGTCTCCCTTTGAATAAAACCAGGAGGGAATCCCACCATCCGATCACCCAAAAACCTATAGACCAACCCTACTGGTTCACTATGACCATTGCAAACAATTATGTACCTATGGTGGGAATCTGTTGTACTTTCAGACTGAAGGCTCGTCATCCCCTCTTCCCACCTGTCAAAACTAAGATGATCTGTATTAGGAGAAATTTTAGCAAAAATCCACAAGCTTCCGATCAACTTCCACCCAAGAACTCTGTGTCTGAGTTGTTCTGGGCTTATATAACTAACAACGGCCTACGTACCGATTTCAAAATTACCTCTGGAGAACCATTTCATGTTAAATGTGTATCGACTAAACCCAGCCTCTGCTACTGTTGACATTCTCTGGTCAGATATGTCTCTCGGTCCTCATTCTCCTGGTTGAGGCAATCATCCCTTAGTCTGCCCTGTGGAACATCTTGCCATCTATATTTATTGTTGCTTTTAGTACAGAGAGCCCCTTTATTGGAAAGTATGTCTGTCAATTTATTGGCCGTCCTTCACACATGTGTGAAACTCAAGGTTCTCATGTTCTAAAGGTGGAGATGAAATCTAAGATAAACTTGAAGTAGCCTCTAGTGTCTCGAGACATTTTTCGGAGCTGAACCACAACATATTCTCTTGACCAAATTGATGACTAGCTTAGAATCAACTTCAATTATGATATTCTAAAGATTGTTATGCTTCAGGATTTCTAAACATTGTTCCAGTGCCATTAGCTCCGCCATATTGTTTGTGGCTCTTCCCAAACTGAAATGAAAAATATATTGTATGCAGCCCTTTTCATCCCTTAACATAACACCATAACCAGCTATACCCGGATTTCGTTTTGAGGCCCCATCTATGTTATATTTCATAATACCTGAGGGGGAGAATTCCAGAAGTCTTTCTTAGTGACTGGTTGCTTTACCATCCTAATCATACCCTGAGAAATATGCCCCTGCATACCCAACTGAAGAAGACTCTGCATATCTGCGTTTGAAGGGAGATTTTTAGGGGATGTTTGTAGTAGAGTTCCAACTGTCTCCTTAAGTTGTCTTAAGATATGTTCCATGATGCTCGGAGAGGAATTTTTTTATTTTTGAAGATTCTATTGTTGCGCTCTTTCCAAACATTCCATATTAGGAAGCTTGGAGTTAAATCCCAAGCTCTATTTATCATTTCATTATTAGAGAAGTTACTTCGCCAGTTGCGAAGGGTATTGGTAATGCTTCCTCTATCCCTTTCTGTTTGTTTGAAAATTAAGGCAATGCCATCCCACAACGTGGAGGTAAAAATGCAGGTGTTGAGGAGGTGATCCATTGTCTCCTCTTGAGACTCACATAGCTGGCATCTGGATGGGCCCAAAACACCCCTTTTCTGGACGTTCTCCCAAGTCAAAATTTTCTTATGATGTACCAACCACATGAACAGTTTGGTTTTCATCCATCCTTTGTTCTTCCAGAGATTCTTCCAAACCCAATCTGGTTCTATAGAATCAAGCTGAAGGACTAAGCGCTTTGCCTCTTTAAGATTAAATGTGCCTTCATTGTTATTTCCCCATATAAGTTGGTCTTGATCAGTTGATATCAATATTTTTCTTTGATCCAAATTCCTATTAGAGCATTCGCCTTTACCTTCAAGGGGCTATTATCCCTGTAGTCCATTTTCTTCCAAGTTCTCCATTTTCCTTCACTATTTGTTTGATCCCAAAAATATTTTACCTGTTGTAACCCTTTGGTGTCAGTATCATTCTTGAGATCCACAAAGTCATCTCTTAACAGTTTAGGTTCTTGTTGCCATTTATCCTCCCAAAACCATGTTAGGTATCCCACTCTAATTTCTCAAAAGCTATTCTTTTGATCTATACCTCTATTCTCCCAAGCTTTATTCTAGATGTGGGAGCCTTTTATGATACCAGACATCCTTATATGGTTGTTGTTTAGCCAATTACTTGCATATTTTTCTTTCCAAATGCGAGCCCACAGGGCATCTGAGTCTTTTATCCATCTCCACCATAATTTTGCCCCTAAAACTTTATTTAGCACTTCAGGATCATCCAGTCCAATACCTTCATGGTTTTTAGGTTTACAAATTGTCTCCCAGACTACCAAGGCCCATTTCTTCCTCTCCCCCCTTTAGCCCAAATAAAATCTCTTTGTATATTTCTACATTGTTGCATAACTCCTTTTGGAGTTGGAAGGGCTGAAAACATGAATATGGGGATTGTTTGAAGGACAACTTTTGTAAGCACTAATCATCCCACCAGGTTCAAAGATATGATTGTCCATTTTCGAATCTTGTCCTGCAACTTATTGATAACTGGCTCCCAAACATTCTTGTTCAGAGGTTTGTCTGTTAGCAGTACTCCCAAATATTTGGAAGGTAGCATATCTCTTTGAAAGCCCAGAATTCTGGAGATATTCTGCTGAATAGAAATGTTAGTATTGAAAAAGAAAATCTTTGATTTGGAGAGGCTTACCTCTGTACCCGCCACCATAGCAGAGTCACTCAGTATTTGTTTATAGGACAGAGCTTCTTTGACCGTGGGGATGCCCTGTAGCATGGTATCACCTACAAATTGTTGATGGGTCAAGGTCTGTCGTTCTTGGAAAGTTTGAGGTCGTGGATCTTACCTTCTTCTTTAGCGGACGTGATAGTTCATCCTAGTCCTTCCATCATGAGAATGAAGAGAAAGGGGGAGAGAGGATCTCCCTGCCTGAGGCCTCTCGAGGGTTTAAAGGTCTTAGATGGAGAACCATTTACCAGAATTGAAAAACTAGAGGATGTCACCAAGGCTATTACCCATGTTACCCAGTTGTGGTCAAATCCAAAGGCTAGAAGGACCTTCCGAATATAGGTCCAATTTAACTTATCATCAGCCTTTTCTAGGTCTAGTTGCATAATCATTCATGCCTGCCTATTACTCATCAATGAATGAACCACCTCATGTGCTTGAAGGATATTATTGAGAATTTATCTGCCTTCCACATATCCCGTTTGCTCCACAGAAACCAAAGTTGGAAGCAGGGGTTTAAGTTTGTTGGCAATAATTTTGGATAGAATCTTATACACCACATTACACAAAGCTATAGGTCTGAATCTATATGGAGTCATAGCATTGTCCTATTTGGGAATCAAGGAGATAAAGGATG
Organism: Pinus taeda; assembly: GCA_000404065.3. NCBI lineage: Eukaryota > Viridiplantae > Streptophyta > Pinopsida > Pinales > Pinaceae > Pinus > Pinus taeda. Next base: position 148,326 of record APFE030902155.1, on the reverse strand, counting down.
TATTGAGAACCTTCAATATGGTTCTATTATTCTTGGAGTCCTCCACTACATTCAGAATATCTTGCTTGACAATATTCCATCATGCTTTAAAGAATCTACATTGAAACCATTTGGACCTGACGATTTTCCATTATGCATTTCTTTGATGACTTCACTAACCTCCTCTTCATTCACTGTCCTATTAAGATTGTGATTATCTTCTCTTGTTACTAGCTTAGGAATGTGCTTTGTGAATTCCCTGATAAATTGTGATCTATCTAAGAGAGCTTCCTCTACTATGCTTTGAAAATGTTCCACCAACAGAGCTTCTATATCTTTAATGGTGTTTAGAAGTTGGCCTCTGGAGTCCTTGATCGTTGAGATCTTGTTGTCGGACCTGTCCTCCATTGTAGATCTGTGGAAAAACCTTGTGTTTCTCTCCCCTTCTTTTAGCCATTGAACTCTTGATTTTTGTCTCCAAAATGTTTCCTCTTGTATACATAAGTCCTCCCACTCCTGTTGATGCTTTTTGGCTTATTCATTTCTTTCCCCATCAAAGTCATCTATGATAAGATTTTGATTAATTTTCTGCATTTTTCTTTCAAAAACTTTTTTCGCTTCAAAAATATTGCCTAACTCATTCTTATTCCAATCTTTGAGCCTGAGCTTAATGTGTTTCAATCTTTTGTGTAATAGAAACATTCTCATTCCCTGGATCTCCAGATCTTCTTTCCACCATTTTTCAATGCTATTAATAAATTCTGGATGGGTGAGCCGGATATTTTCAAATCTAAAAGGTCTGTTCTTTGGGGTTCCAATGCCAGTAACCTCAAATTGAACTGGCCAATGGTCCGTGCCACCAAAAGGGAGAATTATCGTTGTCATATCAAGGCCTGTGAGCATAAGGTCCTCTAATATTATTAACCTGTCTAACTTTCAGGCTACTTGAGAATCTCCTCCTCTTTTGTTGTTCCAAGTGAAGAGGCCATTACTAGTGTCTGTGTCAACTAGCTTCGTGTTGTCTATAAAATTCTGAAATGCTATAAAGTCTCTTCTTATAGTTCTGGTCCCACCTTTTTTTCTAACAGGGATTTGATCATGTTAAAGTCCCCACCCAGAATCCATGGTATTTCTGAATGTCTATCTCTTAGATCCTCTAGAGAAGAGAGTAGCCTGAGTTTATCATCAGGTCTCTGAGGGCCATAAACGTTTGTGATTAAATAAATCTCCCTGTCTCCCACGGGCTAAATAACCACTGATAAATAATTCCTAGATGCCTCTGCATCCACTATGCCAATATTTTGGGAGTTCCAAAGTGTAAGAATGCCCCCTACTTTCTTGTCTGCCTTGAATTCTAGAAAATCATATCTATTGAGCCATTTGTTGTGTATTTCTCCAATTTTTTGAATTGAACATTTAGTTTCATGGATAAAAATCATATCAGTAGTTTCTTGTTTCATTATGTTGTTGAGAATCCTTTGTTTCCTTTTACTTCTTAGACCTATAATATTCCAATACGTGAGATTCATTAAGACTGATTTGTAAAGGAGTAGCTGGTTAGATCTTTCATCTTACCTGAATCTATCATCAGTTTTCCACATTCAATCAGAAGCTCATTTTGCTTTTTTCTGCCCCTTTTTCCTTCCTGGGTTTCTGGGAGCGAGTCTCATGGTTTTCACCCCTTCATTTTCCTGCCTTTCAAGGTTTCTTTTCCCTCCCAGCCCTTTAGCCTGAGTTCTCCATAAAAACAGCTACTACACTCTATTAAACTCCTCTTGAGGAAGTGAATCCACCCCTTCCATGGTCCCCTGTTTCAAGAACCTTTCCAGATCTAGGTGTTCTCTTTCGAGAATGTCTTGCAGTTCATGATCCTCCATTTCTACCTCACTCGGGGTCATTTCTTGGTCCATTTCCAATTCCATATTACTCAACATATTCCCATTTTGTTGGTTAATGTCTTGTATCTTCTCACTATTTTCTTCGTTTTCCTTCTCCCCTGGGCTGCCCTCCATGGCCTAATCTACCTTTGTTACCTCTTCCTCTTCTTCTAGAACTTTGTACCTCTTCAGACTTGGCTATTGACCCTCTGTGTGGTTTCTTTTTTTTGAAACCTTTTACCTCTTTTTCCTCTATTTCCCACTTTATGAAAGGTCTCAGTATCTTTCCCTACTGTAACTTTACTTCTACTCTTTGTTTTGTTGAGAGGGCATTCTCTGAATAGATGCCCATGTTCATGGAATTTGCAACATCTAAAAGGAATATGTTCATAATCCAATGTTTGCACCCATTCTTCATAAAAAACTTCCAGGATCACCTCATCTGGTAGAGCTCCAGAGAGATCCATCTTGACACATATACAGGCAAAGGAGGTGTACTTTCCCCTTCTGATGGCCTCAAATATTTTAACAAAACGCCCTAATTTACTTCTTATTACTGATAAAGATTCTGGTTGCCAGTAATCTGGAGGTAAGGAGTAGAGACGTACCCAAACCAGGACCGAAGTGAAAGTCTCACGCTCCAGAACAAAATTCATCATCCAAGGCCGCATTTAGAGGCCTGAAACTACATAGAAGTAGGGCCCTCCTTCAAACACCCTGTCTTTATCCTCGATGTTAGTAAAGACTACAGTAAAGAAACCCTTTGACCCAAGATGTAGGTCTATATCCCCCTTAGATTTCCAGTGATATTTAATCCATGCCTGCAGTTCCTTCTCTATGGGCCATAGCCCCATGAATTTACAAATGATAGCATAAGTCCTCATATGATCCCTATGTGCCTGCAGTGCTGGAACACTTAAAACCACTCTAGGTATGACCTCGGTCTTAGACTTACATGGACCCTTTTGTTTTTTATTTTCTCCTTTGTGCTTCTTGTCCTCTTCCTCGTTTTCTTTTATTCTGTCTTCCTCCCTTTTATTACTCTACTCTTGTACATCGGCGATGTTCCCTTTCCCTCCTCCTGAAAGACCTTTTTCAACCTCCATCGGTTTCTTGCTTAGGCTAGAGACTGCCTGATTGTAGGAGGGAGTGGCGCTCCCCCCTTTACGCCTCTCCATGGCATTCAATGCCTGAATAATTTTGGTGAACCCTAGCTCTTACCAGTCGTCGCTCTCTCTTCTTTTTCCATCAATAATATTAATATTAATCAAATTATAATTCAAGATTTTTTTCTATGTAAACAATAGTAAATAGGGACGGAATCAATTATATTAAACAAGGTGATAATAGGATAGGAAAAAGAGGCAAAAATATATAAAAATATTAGGAGATTTTTTAATATTTTATATTTTAATTAAAAAGAAAATCATAATGATTTTTTTTAATTAAGATGAATGGACAAATTTATCCAAAAAGAAATTGAATCGTGTGGCTTTGGAAAATTCAATGCAAAAATATTTTGAATATACAAGGGAGATGGTCCTAAGTGATGGGAATATAATGGAAAAGAAGATTAAAAAGATAAGTACTAGAGTTATACAAAATTTTCAGCCTAGCGAAAAAAATATATCTTTTGCGTAATTATTAATTTAATATGATAATTTTAAATTTAAATAAATTATTATTTATAATTTTATTATATTTATTATAAAAAAAAAATTATTAGTAAAAATTAAATAATAATAATAATTTATAAAAAATTTAAAAATTAAAAAAAATTATATATTTTATATAGGTTTTTTTAAATTATATTAAAATGAATATAAATGTATAAAATAATTTATATATAATAGGTGGTTGTTTATTTTAATACTAAGATAATATTTGTATTATTAAATTTACAATATCTCCTGGTAGAGTCTACTATTTTCTAATAAATCTAATATTTATATATTAATTCGTATTTATTTATTTGATTTTTGTTTTAAAATTGATATTTATATTATTAAATTTCTTTTTTGGTATGAATTATATAGAAAATGTACAATTAAGTATTTTTTAACTTGGACGAAGTGTCTTCTTATAAGTATTTAGGAATTGATATTCATCACAAGTTCAACTGGAACTATAGTATTGAGAAAAGGATTAATGGGGAGGAAAGCTTATTTTGGTCTTGAAAATAATTGCAAAACAACAAACCTCGTAATGTGGGATAGAAAGAATTTCCTCTTTGAAACTTTAGCCACTCCTATTATCTTATATGGATGTGAGGTTTGGGGTTGCAGCATCTCTAGAGAATCCTGGAGAAAGATTGAGCAAATCCAGAAGCATTTTATAACATATAAACTCAAAATTAAAAGCAATACACCATATCCTATTCTCCTTATAGAAGTGGGTCTTTCCCCTTTCGAGAGCCTAGCTATGACTAGGTTTCTATTGTAAAAGCACAAACTCAATAACATAAGAGACCATAGACTTCCTAAGCTAGCTTTAAATTCTAGCCAAAACCACCTAAGGCTCAAATGAGGTTGGTATAAAAACACGAGGGCTTGGTTAAACCATCGGGAGATCGACAAGAATGTTGCATGGAAAAACATTAATAACATTAAACATATTGTTACTTCTAAGTTCAAATAAAAAATGTGGTGAGAGAAAGAGTTAGAAGCTAAAAGAAAATTAATATATTATAAGGAGGTTATCAACCCCACCCTAGAAGATCAAAATTATCTCTCTGTTTTAACTAGATCAAAGAAGAAAATCAATATAGCCAAGATTAGAACGAATTCTCATGAGCTCCATAGTGAACCAAGTCGTTGGGATGTTCCTAAAACACCATGGATGGAAAGGAACTACCATCTTTGTGAGAATATGAACATCAAGGATGAAAATCACTTCCTCTTAGAGTGCCCCACATACAACGACATTAGATATCAGTTTCATAATATTTGTTGCAATACTAACCTTCCTAGCCTTTTACGATGTCAAAATTATAGTGAGCTCGAGAGGTTTCTCTCCAAGCTTTTTGAGCATAGGAATAAAATGTTAAATCAAACTAAATAATTCGTCTCTTTAGGTCTGATAGACCAAACTTTGGTCTAAGTGGATGTTAACCATCATCATCATCATCAATAAATATAAATATAAACTAAATCCATTAATATATAGATATCTATGTCATTTATTTGGTTAATTTTTTAATTTTAAATGATTTGAATATTTACATAAAATTTGATATAGTTTTTATTTACAAAATATTTTATAAGTATGTTAATTCTATTTTGTTAAGATATTTATGATTTTTCTATTAAGAAACGGATAACATTTTCATTATAAAAACTGCAAAAGGGTAAGGTATTGTACAATCTTGGAGAGTAAGCTCTCAAAAATATTCATCAATTTAAACTAAAAATGGAACTTCTTACTACTAGTCTTATTTACATGTAAGTGTTGTACATAGCTTATACTATAAACTTTCCAGAAAAACCCATAGTATTCTATAGATCAACATAACATAATTATAAATTTAAAACAAAACAACTATGAGCTGCTACTAAGGTCAATTTCTCCTCCTAAAGCTTCATTCGTAGTCATAACTGATTCTTCAGCACCATTCACTCTAGGTTCTGGAACTCGTTCAACAACAACATTCGCAACACCAACATTGGGGACCATACCATCTGCGAATCTGAAAACTTCCTTTAGCACCCCAACCATTACAGTCTCCTCTTTAATTTCAATATTTTTCACCTTTTGTTTTAGACTCATCACGACAATGCACAGACTCTCCATAGTCTTCTGCAAAAGCTTTGTATCTTTGCCAAGTCCTGATAATTGGGCATAAACAACCACCATATTTTTGTTAATCTCCATAACTATTTCCTTTACGGAGTTGTCTATAATGCGACTTTTTGGAGATTCCGGTGACGGAATCCGGCGGAAGAAATGAGGTTAAATCTTGATTTTTAGCAGTTAAAATGGTTTTTTAACTGCATATTTGGATTCAGCGCCCTGGGAAACCCCTGTGAGCCATTGATTGTGCAGAAACTAGCTATCAAACTTGGGATTCCAGTGAATTGCTGCCGGATTTTGACTGGAAAAATCCGCCGAAAAGCCTTTCAAAAAGTCGCGTTATAGACTACTGCTTCCTTTACCACCTGCTTACACGAACTGTTAACCATACCTTCAATGTTCCTAGAGCATCCGGAACCTATTCCAATACCACTGTCGTTGCTTGTAGAGGTTGTCTTCGCAGTAATTATGCCTTGAATTAACAAAATCCTTTGGTTTATTGTTCACATCCAAATGCAATATATAATGGCCTAGTTAAATCTGACATTCTTCCTCGTATTGTCCTTCATAAATTCCAAGTGATTCAAATTCATGTTGAAGAAACTGCCCCCCATCTCCTCCACCACCAAAGATAACTTGGAAAGAAATGTGATGGTACCAACCTCAACTGCGAATGTAACTATATTGGAACTCTAGGTGAATAACCAAGGATGCATCACCCACCTATCCTCGCACATGACGTTCAATATAATGTTGCCACACCTATGCCATAGCTCCTTACCCACCACCCCAACTCCCAACGCACTACAAAGAGCCATCAGAGATATAACCTTATTAACTGCTAACTTGATATGTTGAAGGCTCGTACCCCAACAACACAGCATCGGGCTAGAGAAATTAATACGTCTCATGGAATGAATGTGACATGTTTTAACGATTTTATTAATAATTAATAAGGGTTATTCCAAGGCCACCCCAACGTTGGCTTGTGCATCCACTAGCTGGTTGTTAGTCTGCAAAACATGGAACATGTCAACCTTTTCAATTTTGTTTAATAAATAATTTATCCTGGTCATGATTGAGGAGGGTTTAACTTTCAGGAGGTTCTTGTTCTTGGAGAGCTTCAAACATTTTATCATAATCGTCATAAATTCGCCAAATATAATCAAGTTTTTGATACCATTAGTCATGCTAATATTGAAACCCTACCAAAGAGATAGAGAGTCTTAGCATGATTATTCGTCACGGTCCCCAGTCCCCATGGAAACTTTATTTTTGTTTATTTTCAAGGTTAACTATTACCCTTCCCACTCCAATCTCCCTCAAAATATTTGTGAAAATTATTAATATATGATCTAATTCACTTAAATAATATTAATTTATTTTTACTTGGAAAAAAAATATAATATATATTTTAATATGTAATATTTGTTAATATAATTTTTTTTTTAAATAATATATTTATGATAATGATAAAACTTAAAGGTTTAAATGATCATTATGAACTATCATATACACCAGGTTCAAAATTAACTAAAACATTCACTACCTTTACTTTTCAAAACGTTGGTAAGAAGCATTTCCCGATTTCAATCTCATTCAAAATTCTTTTCAAATTCTATCCCTACTCATAATATTCAAATGAAAATTATTTAATTTATTTTTTCAAAAAATGTTAGTTAATCATTTAATGAATAATAATGATAATACTGAGTGTTCTTATTCAATAACACTAGCCTATTTTAATAAGACTTTAAGAAAGGCAAAAGATGAAATATTAATTAATTTGTGGTATAAGTGTTTTTTTCAATTGTTCTTAGAAAAAAAATGGCTACTTTTGATGAACAAGGCTTATTCTATTCTAAACAATATTTTGAAATTAAGATTGAAATTCTTTTCAAATTCTATCCCTACTCATAATATTCAAATGAAAATTATTTAATTTATTTTTTCAAAAAATGTTAGTTAATCATTTAATGAATAATAATGATAATACTGAGTGTTCTTGTTCAATAACACTAGCCTATTTCAATAAGACTTTAAGAAAGGAAAAAGATGAAATATTAATTAATTTGTGGTATAAGTGTTTTTTTTAATTGTTCTTAGAAAAAAAATGGCTAGTTTTGATGAACAAGGCTTATTCTATTCTAAACAATATTTTGAAATTAAGATTGATGTGTATTTACATTAAATTTGAAACTTTGTATTTTTTAAATGATTTTTATATTTTTTTTATTTCAAGAAATATATATGGTTTTCATTGTCTACGTTCTTAATATATTACAAAGGAGACAATTCTTTTACCTTTGGGTAGTATAGGAATTTCTATACAAGTTGCTTTATGGTTTGGTGTATGAGAGTTTGTTCTTATTTGAGTAAGATTGTTTTTCTTATTTAATGAGGCATATGAGAATTTGTTATTGTTTTAATAATATTGGGGTTATTGGGTTCAATATAGTTTATTAGTTGTTATTTTTCTTTTATTTTATTATGGTGCCACATTTTCTCTTTAAATTTTGATGTTACCCTATTTTTATGATACAAATATTATATAAAGTGGTTTTTATATTCTATAATGATTTATTAAAAAGTGAGTGCCATTATTTCATTCCCACATAAATAAAAGTGGTTGATATACATCAGTCCATGTCATTTTCTACCTTTAAAAAATAATGGCATCAATTGGTGTATATCAACTACTTTTAATCATAAGGAATCATACATTTTATGACCACCATAGTGAAACATAACCCTTGAAGAACATCACAAAGTGATATAACTCTCGATGATTGTCGCAACGCAACAAAATATTGAGGAATGTATAACTTGACATTGGTAAAAAGATATTAGCACCATAATGCAACATAGCAATTGTGAATATCACAATTGAAGAAAACCCTTTTAAAATGTCTCAATGTGACAAACAATTGATGGACATTACAATATGATGTAACCATTCAGGAACATATGGAAATTTGACATTAGTTAATGAACATGAACCTCCCAATGAAACATAACCATAGTTAACATTTGTCAACCATAATAACATTGGTCATACAAACTTATGCCCAACCATCATCAACCCAATTCATCCATGGTTATATTCTTATATGCCTTGCAACATATCCCAACACTTGATGGATGTCACAATGCGGTATTACCAATTACAAATATAACAAATCATTTACAAGATTACCAAGATGAATATCAAAATGCATCGTGACCATTTAGTAACATTTCACTAAAACACAATCCTTAAGCAATGTTGGGAGATGTAATAACATGTAATAAACACTACACTTTGTCACAACCATAGATTAATGTAGTAGTTTGACATAAAAAAAAGAAGATGAAGATATCAATGTGACATAACCATTAGAGAACATCACAATCTAGCACACCCCATGACTAACATCATAATCTAACATAACCATTAATGACTACACAATTTAACATAACCCTTGACCTTGCAATGTGTTAAAATTCAACCATAACCCCTTATTTATCATCATAATACAACATAACTATCAATGTTATAATCCAACATAACCTTTTACTTACATTGCAATATGATGCAATCTAATAGAACCTTCACAAACATTTCAATGTGACAAACGTGACTCACTATAAGAATGTGATGAACACAACCCACTATAGAAACATGATGAACATAGACCAACATTGTAATCCAATTTATAATGTGGTGAAATTAATCCATATTTAACCATAGTGAACCCTGGAAAACTAAAAAAAACCATGTTAACATGAGTCATCCATGAAAAACATCACTATATGACAAAACCATTGAAGAATATCAAAATCTAAGCTAATCAACATTGCAAAATAACTATTAAGGAGCATCACAATTTTACATAATTCAACCACAATAAATGCCCAAATGCTACATAACCGTTGATTAATATCACAATCCAACATAACCCTTCATGAACATCACCATGTCACATAGCTCTTATAAAACACTATAATAAATGTAATTCCACTAAGTTGAAGTCCAAAATGTGACATAACCATTAAGAATTGTGAAAAAAAACCCTTTATTAATGTTTTAATGCAACATAAACATTAAGGAACATTGCAACTCCATATAATCCAACTAAGATAGATATGATGATGCACTGTGATCACTAGGAACATCACGTTCAAATATAATTGAGAAGGAATGCCACATGGTGACTTAACCATTAAGGAACATTGCAACTCCATATAATCCAACTAAGATAGATATAATCATGCACCATGATCATTAAGAACATCACGTTGAAATATAATTGAGAAGGAATGCCACATGGTGACTTAACCCTTAATGAATGTTGCAATATGATGTAACCATTGAGCAATGCAATCATTTAATGTAACAAAATGGAGTAGGATGTCATAATGCAATATAATCATTAGGGAGCATCACAATCTAGCATTATCATTAAGGAATGTTGCAATGTGATATAACACTTCGTGGATGTCACATTTCAACACAAGCATTGAGGAACATATCAATTTTGACATAAGTAAACCATGATAAACATAGTAATGTGACAATATCATAGAAATTCACGGTTATACATAATCAACATAGTCAAACATAATTAACAATGTCTATCCACGATTTACCAAAGTGAATCATACTGAACAATATTATGTATTAATTGTTAAATTAGTTGAAAAGATTTTGTGAAACCCTTATTAATATTATTCAATAATACATAAATTATTTCTTGTTAATTGAAATAATATGGATAGGGTATGACTAATTTTTCTCTAGAATTTATTCTTTGATTTTTTATATTGACTTATATATTTTTCTCATTTTGACTTATTCACTAACTCATGTTTCCTTGCTTTGATTAGGTTATCAGTATGAATCTAATAATATTATATATGCATAACATTACCATGAAATGTAAGAATTTTTGTAGGGGTTGAGGGCAGGAGCTAATAATGGGAAAAAGATCAAGGGACATCCAAGCTTGACTAAGTGTCATACAATCCTAGTGCAAATATCATGTAGTTAGGAAAATCATTCTTCTATAAACATTGGAGTTGGCCCTAGTCTAGGGTTATCTTATAGAGGAAAACAATATGCATCACAACTTATTTTCCAATAAATAGATATCAATGTTAAACAATGCAATTGTAGGTTTGGTGAGCTATATAGTGTGGGATAAACAACATTCAAAACTCCTTGATCTTTTGGGTAATTTTAGCCCTAAATCTAGTTGGAACTATGTTGAAAGTCAGATGTCCACTTATGCGAGGGGATATTTTCCCATGGAACATTCACCTTCTGGGTTTTGGTTGATTGGAAGAGAACCCAAATTGTTTTTTTCTTGATAAAAGCTATAAAAAGGTGTGGAATTTTGACTTGCAAGAAACATAAGGCTCACCAAAAATGGGATGATTTGAGTGCTAGGAAGTCAATGCCAAGCTATAAACAAAATAGATTGTATAATGGTATGTGTCTACATAAAACTAAAATGAAATATAAAACTTGTGGAAATTAAGGGTTTTATCCATTTCTTTGATATAAATCACAAAGTATTCTATAATAAATAGATTCCATGTCACAAAGTACAATTGCAAATTAGACGAGTTGTAGATAGAACAAACCATGTAATGGTGCATATGTGCAAATGGTGACTATGAAACATATAATTTGTGGAAATAAAGAGCATAGTCTAAACATTCTACATTTTGGAATGTTTATGGTCATATTTTCAGACCATATTTTCTTGATATGCAACTAGAAATGGTTGAAATTACGTGTTTAATCCATAGAATCCATACAATTTGAGTGTTCTAGGAGTTCTTTAGGGCATTGAATCCAAGATTTGAATTTGAAATCCAGCCATCCACCAAACTTGATAATGAACATCAATTTACAAGACATATTGAGCATTTTTACATGAAGGTCAATGATGGGTACCAATAAAATTTAACCATATTTAATAAATAAATTACCCCATAATATGAATTTTATTTATCAAATTCCATCCTTCATTTACTCCATTTATGGTTTCAAAATGTATTGAAAAAAAAAAAATTCGCACCAAGAATTATACATCTAAATTCTAATAATGGTTACTGAAAAAAATACAAAGCGTAAAATGTTTATTCTAGTCTAAAATTAAGGATTCCATGCATATTTTTTATATACATCGCAAAATATTTTCCAATAAATAGATATCGATGTTCGAAAATACAATGGAAGGTTACATGAGCTTTACCTATAGTGGATTGTGTAATTGTATGTATGTGAATAAAGTTTCCATGGAACATATATGTTGTGGAAATCAAGGGTTTCATCCATAGCTTTCATATACATCACAAGAAATCCTAGAATATCAAATCCCATTTGCTTTTCAAATGAAAATTTGATGATGATTGTGTTTTTTTAATGCCTTTAATGGTATATTTTATAAAAATTCATAAATGTTAATTTTTTTCATATTTTTATTCGAAATAGGCTAATGATATGATCAACCATTTCCAACACTATTGAATTTATTATCCACACTTCAAGTTCACTTCTTTGATTAATAATTTATTAATGAAATTAGGTATAAAATCTAGACTCCAAACCAAGATCAAAATTATGTTACCATGGTGGATGTATTATAGTATGGAGGAATCATCCTTCCTAATTAACTATAGAAATTTATGACAGTTACCCAAACCATTGAATGCAAAAGCAAAAGTTTGACAATTTTATGCTTATTGCAGTTGACGGGCTAAATTTATAGTGATCTCTGAAATACGTTCTCAGATGAAAAAGCATTTTGTAAAGTGTCAAATTCAAAGCTTGATCACAGAGTGTTTTCCAAAAAGTTAATTTCTATGTATAAAGAATAATGGTAGGTTAGATGAGTTGTACACATAATATACTCTGTCATGGTATGTTTGTGCAAAGTTGTGAAAATTAATGGTTTCATCCACAACGTTCACATGAAACACAAAGTCTATTATGATAGTTATCGATGGCAAAAAGTATAATGATAGGTAAGATGAGATATAAATGTAGTAGATGGTGTAATGATGCGTTGGAAATTACTTTCACTTGCTCTTTGTAATGCTCATGGGTTGAAGGAGTAGCTTAACTTCACTAATCATATCATAAACTAAAATTCCAGTGTTACAAGTTCTTATCTATATTGTATCATTATATTTTTTTCATTCATCTTGATTCTTGTAGAGTGGAAAAAAATGGTCGAATTAGCTCACATGATCATTTTTACTCGCAAGGCTTAGTTTGGAAAATTGGGATCTAAAACCTTTTGGGAAAATAGTGAGGCATTAGGTGGCATATTTGGGGGTAAAAATTTACTTATTTAGCACATCACTTTTTTTTTTGTATTCTACACATAGATGCCTTTCCAGTGAAGTGAGAATCACATCAATTGGAGTCTATATGCAAAAGTTTTGCCACTTACTAGTTGACCTTCCTGTTTTGGCTACCATAATTCAAGAGGATGCCACATTAGCCCCCATTACTCATGGATAAGGCGCTATTCACATGGTCATGATGTAGAAGAATCTAAAAGGGTCCATATTGTAACCTTGATGAAGATTTGAGGGAGGCAAACTTAATCATTAGTAGGCTATTGGTCTATGGAAAAATTGGGCCATTATGAGGAAAAGGAGTTCCATTATTCTTAAGTACATCTTGTTCCATAAATGAAAATAGAAGGTAAGAGGGATAGGAGAGAGCACATAGAGGGGATTATTGCACTATATTATCCCACAAGCCACATGCCTTACTTATTTATACTCATAGAAATTTTCTATTTAGAGAAAGAGAGCAAAGAGGCCTCGCCTTCTAGCTGAGTTTTATCCTGAAATGGTTTCCCGGGTTATATATTCTATGAAATCATGTTTTGTGAATTTTTATTTTTCTACTCTCTATTTTCTACATAATTATGATTTGCATGCATTTTCAATAAATAATAATTTAAAGATCTAGGAATCTAAAGAAATATAAACCCTCATAACTGTGTAGATTTCATATTTCTAAGTGTAATTTTATTAGATTTTTTGTGATGAATTGTTAAGTGGAATATTACGACATTTTACATATAATGGATATTGGATCAAAGATACAACCAAACTAATTAGATGAGAAAAGAGAAGAGTGTTGAGTATTAACAATACCATATCCACATGACCATGGTAATGGAGATGAAACCATTAATCAAGATAATTTTCATAGATTTGACTTTAGATATCATTAGGTATATTGATGTTGTTACTAACTCTAATGTTGGCTCTTAAATAACAGGCATACCCTTGAAGTGGGTGAAATAAAATACCGAAGAAAACTAAGTATTTTATGCTTCTCTAACCATGTTATTTAGTGAGATAATAAACGATGAAACAAAAATAAGCTGGAGAAGTGAATGGAACAATATTTTTTTCTAAGTATATAATAAAGACAAAATATGTTACATATGTATACTTTTTAATCCTAGATATCTCCTGGAGCTATTTGTTACCCACATATCAAATAATAATTTTTTATTAAAATGAAATAACGTAAAAGGAAACTTCTATTATAATCACTAATTAATAGTAAATGCAAAACCATGCCATTGATTTCACTTAGAATTAAATTTACATTAATTGTTCACAAGATAAATTAAGAATTGTTAGACCTCCTTAGTAAAGAAGAATAAACTATAAGGCTACTTAAACGAATGCACATATTGAGAATATGTAAGGTTGAAAGAAAAACTATCAAAACTCAGTGTCAATCAAACTAAGAAGATATGTCACCTAAAAAGTTTTATACTCAATTATATTTGGAGATTTAAGTCTTTTTTGTTTCTTGTTTCATGGTCCACTTTCAATCTAAATTCAATGAAAAGACTTAACTTAGCTTGGTCAAGAAACTTCTTAATGTTGGTAGATCAAATATTTTTACATACCAATGGGTTCCTTTGTAACATCCCTAGTGAAAGATTCATGTAATAAAAGTTAATAAATGAAAAATAAGACCACAGTTAAGGGACACTTATTCCAAGCTGAATGTTGGGAAAAGATATCCTTTTGGGAATCACTGGATGTGTTTATGGATATGGATATTAGAAAAGTCATTAAAAAGGAAAAAAAAAAGCATTTTGGCACATTTATTTTATGAAAATAAAGGAAATTAGGAGAAAAGTAAGGTGAAAGGTCACAGTTTACATGTGAGGAGGAAATTGAAGAAAAATAATGGGAAATGAAGAAAATAGATGCATAATTGATAAAAAGGCCTATGAGAATTAGTTTGTAACTTTTTTCATTTCAGTTTTGGACCTCTCTCATTATTCTCTCTCTCTCTCTCTCTCATTCTTGGAAACTTAGATTTTTCTTGGAGCACTCTAGCTTTGGAGCAAGGAAGGGAAAGCAAGAAAAGGGAAAAGAAAGAAAGCAAGGATCAAGCAAGGAATATAAGGATCAAGAAACTTTAGCAGGACTACTTGTAGGTAACATATTGCATGTGTTATTTCCTAGTTGGTTTTGACATGCATGGCTTTGCATGTTGGTGTATGGTTCTCTTGCTGTCAGTGGCATGGTTTTGTCGGGTTATGATAGGGGCTTTCAGCCTAGCCTTGCCTTTTCCTAGATGCCATGGTTTTTTGGGATGTTGATCACGGTTTTGAGCTTTATGTTTGTTGGATGAATTTCAGAATCCAAGCCGAAGGTGGTATCAAGGTTCATTCCAAAGGGACTAGGAATCCCTTGATCAGTTTTAGTAGGATACACGGTAAGGCCTGAGGGAGGCGTCTCGGTTTAGGTCCTAGTGATTTAGGATTGGATTGTAGTAAATCTTGAGAGAGAGGGAGATGAAAAATTCCTCAACGATAGTGATGGATTCCATATGGAATTCCAAGTTTTCTTCAATTGTGATCGGAGCACCAGTTTTGGTGTGATCAAGGTTTAGTGAGGGTGGAGGTGCTTTAACATTTGGATTCCATTAGTTATTTTTAGATTGGTTTATCCATGAGATCCCACATTCATTCTTGGAATATGGCACAAGATGATTGGCTAAAAGAAAGATTTGGTTCGGCCATGTCTACGGTTGGGTGGTATGTGGAAGTCCCAAACCTGGTTGGATTTGCCTATGATTAATGAAAGTTAAGTTCTCTTTCTTTTGTAATTGATTATAAGTGCATTTAATGGTTGTTATCTCACTATTATTTTCATGGTTTTATGTTGGTTATAAGAATGGTTATTAACTGGTTCATGTCATAGTTATTTCATGTATTTACTTGTAATGGTTTAAATGATGGATGCAAGACAAAATTAATGTCAAAATAGTTCAAGGGAGAAGGTAGTGATCCTTCTTGTCATGTTTCATAAGATTTTACAGTCATTCATGCTCTGTCTTGTATCCTAGACTTGTATATTCCATTGATGCCAAGTGTTTTGTTATCACTCGGATTAAACCTCAGGCTGAAGGAAGGCAATGTCAGGGTAACCACAAACAATGCTTAACCAAGTAGCTAGTCCTACTAGGTCGAGAGAGGGATCTCTCCATAAGGATCTCAGCCAAGATGACTAAATCAGGAAAATGATATTATGCTAGATATAGTAGCACAGGGTTTGATTTGATTTTGAAGGGGTTTTGCTGGATCAGGAGGAGCTGGACAGTTAGGGCTAGGGAATTAGGTCAAAATTGTAGGATGTTCAATGGGGCAAGTTAGGCATAAGGTTTAGCACTCTAGGGCTTGATGGGTAAGGTGTTTTAAGATTTGTGAGAAGCTAGGAAGAGCATGTGATTACCATGGATCCTTCCTAAACTATAGAAAACATATAATGGTGAATATTTCCCCAAAGCAGAGCAGTGATGTTATGAATTTTGCCTATCAACTTGAAAACATTCACTTAGAAGCAATGAAATGATTAATGAAGTACACAAAACATATTAAAATATGATCACAAGAGAGGAAACTAAACTAAAATCCATACCACATGGATCCCAAAGAAATAGCTGCGATTTTTATTAATCTCCTGCTAAACTGCTACAAAATGATGTATAATCAAAGCATAAGCATCTAGTTGAGTCCAACCCTTACAATGAGAAAGAATAGAAGATATAAGAATTGTTTCAACCTCCTCCCATCCTCAGGGGTCGAATCCCTAAGGTCAGGAGCTAATCTAACCAACACTGAACAAGAACTGGAATTTAGTCATCCTAAAAACTTGCCTCTAAAAGTGAGAAAATTGATTCATTTGTGCTAAAATTGACTTTTAATATAATGAATCTACCCTCTACTACTAATTATCCATCATATTCACAAGCCAAGTAATCGTTCACATCATTAAAACATCCTCCATGAGAGAAAATCCATGAACACAGTCAAAACATAGAAAAATGGCCATCCTGTGCAAAATTTGTCCTACATGCAGTGCCACTGGTCCAACGTACAACTCCCCTTTTTGGTCCCATTTGGAGGCCTTCCTGGCATCCAAATTGAGCTCATGATATCTCATTCGAAAGATCTACTTTCCAAAACACCTAGAATTTCTTCATTTGAAGCTCATGTGACCTCTCAAAAGTTGATTCTCCCAAGACTATTTTTGTGTGTCCAAAAGTGGCAGAAAGGTCATTTTTAGCGTGTTTTTTGACCTTTTTGGTGGACCATTTCTGCCCCAAAAACTTAGAAAATACATAGGGTGTATGTACTCATCAATCTAAATCAAAAAATTCAAGCCATTTGTCCATTAGGTGCCCCTAGGAAGAGCGCATCACCGGTGGCATTGTGCGTTGAGCCAGATTTTCTGTGTTTAGAATTTTCAAAATTTTCAAGAAGCAAAAAATCCTCCAAACTTGACCAAAATCGGTGAGAAAAACCATCATCAAGTATCCTGATGAGCCAAGGAAGCTTCAACAAGCATCCTAAGCCTATCCTCCTCTTTTTTGCCTTTTAGAACCCATATTAGCCTTGCTTTCATTTGTTTGACCCTTATGTTGCAAATTTTGTTTCGGGTCCTCTAGTGGTAGGCCATGTGCCTAATGATCTGGTTGTCCCTATTAGTCTTTTGCAACAACTTATCTAAGTGAAAATTGACTCTTTCAAGCCAAAACTCTCTATCACCCTCAATTTCCTTCTCATTTGGAGTCAAAGCGACGGTGATTTCCTCCTCCTCATAGTCTTTGTATTCTTTGTCCATGTCTGCAAATTTTGAGGTTGTGCACTCCTAGAGGAGTGATGAAGGGAGCGAGAAAGAGTGATTAGGAATAAGGGAATGGGAGATGACCTTGTGAGGTATTTGGTGGGATAGAAAATGAATGGGAGGGTATGAATCATGAAAATTAGGGAGAGGGGCTTGGGTCCTTTTTTGAAATATAGCTTGTGGGATGAAGGATGAAGGGGTATAAAATGTTATGAAGTGATATAGGGGAGGGGTTCAGGGCTTTGGTGATAGGTGGTGGGATAAATAATGGGGTTTAGGGTTTCTAGGATGTAATTTAGGAAGAATCTAGGATTTCTCTTTTTCCAATGCAAATTACATTCAAACACTTCAATTGCAAATCAATGATGAGGTATAGTGAGGACGCTTACTTGCTTGAGGGATGAGAGGGTGATTTTGGACGTTTTTAAGAAGCTAGAGGCTCCTTTGGCCCTTGTTGCTCAATGCGCAGCACCTGCTACAAGCACACAGTGCCCTCCTGAACGCGCAACGCAATGTTATTTTACACTACTGGAATCGCCCTATGCGCAGCGCTCAGGCCGTACATGCAGTGCTCTGTCTTGAACGTGCAATGCCACCTCCACTGCCTGAAATGCATAGCACCACTTCTCCTTGGCCCAAACCTCACTCAACTTCTCCTCTTTTCTTCACCTTTTGACTCCTTTGTCAAATGAGAATGATGAACTTGAAAATGAAATGTGACACCTTATATACGAGTAGATTTTGTTTTTTCACTCGAAAAAACCTCTTTCTAATGTTTCTTGACCTTTTTCAAATCTCTATTTTTAATGGCTTTTCTTCTTTGTTCCTTTTCAGGTAGATGATGCTCAATTTGAACTGATTTTTGCATTGTTTCTTTGTCTAGTAGCAAGGAGAGATGCATTGGTGCAGCCAGGATCTTTTATTACATAAAGTGACTTAAAATTATATAAGAAATATTAATTAACTCAAAATACTCTATTTTCACCTCAAAAACATGTTTTTTTGAGGTGAAAATTACATTAGTTAAAAGATAATTATAGTGACTATGTCTTACTAGCCATCATTCTTGGTTTATTTATCATCCTCATCCCCTTGCTACCTTTTATTTACACCTTTAAATCATGCCTTTGAACTTGGAAATGAAACCCTAAGACCTAATGAAAACATGATTGCATTTTGACCATGAAACCATGACTGAATAAAACCTCAAGATGGGTCAGCAAGTATACTATATGAGTGAGAAATTAGATTTTCTGAGGAGAAGACAACCATCAGTTGTTTAGCTTGAAATGACCTAATGAAATAATGCAAAAATTTCAGTATGGGACCCCTAAAATGAAAATGTAAAGAGAAAATTTGGTCCCTGATGGAAGTATGCAGATAATGACACTAACATTGGCCTTATTGGTAATGGCAGCTCCTTGGAGGTGTCAAGAACACCTTAGACCAAGTGCCTATCTTATTGGGCCAATACGGTCAAACAAACAAACAATTTTTTTTTTTTACAATTTTAAAGAATAATGACTCAATACAAACTAGAAACTGATTCACAACCAACTCTAAACTTGACTCAAAACAAAATAAACCAAACTCAACACAAATCATTTAAGCTTTATAGCCTTCACTTCGGGCCGCAAGCTCAGATGGAAGTGTACTTGAAATCTTGCAAGGAAAAGTAAACCAATATATACAATGACGGTGAGCAACTTCAAGGAACAACATCAAAACTAGTAGTTTTTGAGGAGCCTACCATTTGTTGGTCCTCCTAAGCACTCTTGACCATCCATTTCCTTTAACAAAAATGAATTTTGTCCTCGATAGGATGAGATTTTATACAGTCCTTTCCATAGATTATCAAACTTACCCTGCTTTCCTTTTTCTTCATTTCGTGCATCCCATCACAGCATTACATCTTCCAGCTGAAACTTTTCTTCCTTGGTTTTGTGATCATAAATTTTCTTTATCTTCTCTTGTAACCGGAAAGTGTTTTGGGAAACCTCTTCCCTAGTTTGTTGAAGGTGAATCACTTGACTAATTTTGTGCTGAATATCATCCTCTTCGCTGTTGGCTTCCTGTAATAATCTCATGACCGGGACTGCAAGTGATGTGGGAAATACCATATTAGTACCATAAACCAACTCAAAAGGTGACATACCTATTGATTTCTTGTTGCTCACTCTATTAGACCACAAGCCATTAACAAGCTTTCGATGCCAATTTTTCTTGTTAGCCTCCAACATTTTCTTGATAATGTTCACCAAGGATTTATTTGATGACTCAGGAAATCCATTGCCCTGCGAGTAGTATGTTGTGGAATGACCCAATGCAATATTGTACTTGTTGCAAAAATCGATCATCCTCTTTGACTTAAATGTTGTTGCATTATCTATTATAATCTTGTGAGGGCAACCGAAACGAGACAAGATATTGGATTCTATAAACTGGATAATTACCATGTTTGTGGCTTGCCTTGTTGGAATGGCCTCAATCCACTTGGTGAAGTAATTGGTAGCTGTAAAAATCCATATGTGTTGTGATGATGATGTAGGATGGATTTCTCCTATGAAATCAAGTCCCCACTGCTGGAAAGGTGCATTTACTTCAACTAGCTTTAGAGGAAGATGAAGCAGCTTCCTTTTTCCTTGAAAAACTTGACATTCATGGCAACTCATGACTGTCTTATATAAATCTGAAAAAAAAAATCGACAACAATATCCTGCTCTCAACACTTTGTTAGATGTTGTTTTCCAAAACAAATGACTGCCACAATCACCTCTATGAGCATCATTCATTACCTGTTGAGCTTCATCTTCAACCAAACAATTAAGCACAACCCTTCCCGGATCTTTCCAATAGAGAGCACTATTTAAAATGTAGAATTTTGCAGAATTTAGTTTTAGTGATCTATCTTTACTTCTTAACATTCCAGGAGGCGGTGAAAGATGCTAAAGAACATAAACTATATCAGAATACCAAGGTGATTTGAGAAACATTTCTAATACTTGAATGAGTGAGCCACCATCTTCATCATCTGACATTGCTGCAATGAGATTTATGTCTAGAGCATGCAGATTTGATTAAGCCATTAGTTTCACCAAGCCATGTCCTTTGATCAGCTTGGTAGGCTTAATCTCAAGATCATACTCCATCATTGTTGTTATCCACTTACCTCTCCTTCCCTTCAGATCAGTTTGCATGAGAACATCTTTGACATCTACGTTAGTAACATATGCTATGGTATGTGAATGCAAAATGTATACATTGAAATCCTTCAATGCTTTTATAAGAGCCAGAGCTTGTTTCTCAATGATATTGTAACTCAAGGCAGCATCTCTATTAGTCCTACTGAAAAAATCAATGGGTTGCTCCACCTGATCCCTCTTTTGCATCAACACCACAACCTTAGTGTGCTCAGATGCAAATGAAAATATAATAAAATCATTAGTATAATCAGGACTGATCAAAATTGGGGCTGTGGTCAAAGCAAACTTTACCAAGTTGAATGATTTCATGGCATCCTCGGTCCATTTCATAGTGTTTTCCTTCTTCAACATATTAGTTAATTCATGTAAATACTCAACCAAATTTGGTATAAATCTGCGTAAGAAATTCATCTTACCATTGAAAGCGTGAATCTCCTTTTTGTTGCGTGGAAAGTCTAGTTACTGGATTGCCTCCACCCTTGAAGGATCAATGCGAATACCATCCTTATAAATTATATGACCAAGGAGTTTACCTTCTTCCATGGCAAAAAGACTCTTTTTCTGGTTTAGAGAAATCTTGAACTTCCTACATTTCTGAAAAACAATCCTTAAGTGGTGCAAATGCCCATCATCAGAACCAAAAAATACCGTCAAATCATCTAAATATACTACCAAGAAAACATCCTTCTCATTAGCAAAAGCTATTTCCATCGCCCACTGAAAAGTGGCTCCGACATTCTTCAACCCAAATGGAATCTTGGCATACTAAAAAGTTCCCCATGGTGTTGTGCAGGCAGTTTTGTCTTGGTCTTTTTCATGCACCAAGATCTGATTATAGCCTGAGTAGCCATCTAGTAGTGACATCCGTGATGCTCTGACTACTCTTTACAGAATATGGTCCATCTTATGATGAGGGTAATTATCCTTTAAGGAAACTTTTTTTGAGGTTCCATAAATCTATGCACAACCTTATCTCTCGAGTCTTCTTTCGTACCGGGACCAAATTCGAAATCCAATCAGAAAATCTAATTGGAACAATGATGCCATATTTAAACAATTTATTTACCTCTTTCTTGATGAATGGCATCAACTTTGGATTGATTCTTCTCAATTTTTGTCTAAAAGGTTTTTGATCTGGCTCGATAGGAAAATTATGTTGAATGATGTTCCTGTCATACACTTTCAAATCTAAATAATCCCACGCAAAAACATCAGAAAATTCAGAAAGAAACTTAACATACTTAGCCTTTGCTTCGGGAGACAACGTTTTTGATAACTTTACAAGCTTACGCTGGTCTGCTATTCTAAGATTTACATATTCAACTCCTTTGTCCATAGGAACCAAAGCTGTTTTTCTTTCCACATCATCTTAATCAAAGAGCTCCTCTAACAGCATGAGACCTCTAGGAATAACATTATCCTTTAGCTGTAAAACCTCCATCTGATTTACCTCAATGTCTTGTTCATTAGAATCACAAACCTCATCAATGAAAGCATTCTTAAACTTTCCTTCATTCTGCAAAAAGGAATTAATTTCATTGTCATCCCAAAAAACTTGCCAATACCTCAAATTATTAGGAACGGTAAGCCTATGTTTGACATGAATTTCAAATTTATTGCTAGAATTCATTAGAATCTTAAAATTGCTTGCTGCAGTGGTGAGTGAATCTACAATGATGTTTTGACTTCGGGGTACCGCTATCAATGTGTATTATGGAAACATCTTCAAAATATATAGAACTGCATTTTTGTAGGATTTCACCAATGGATGATTTTCTTGATATTCTCCTTTTACTTGTTTAATCACCAGCTCTGAATCACCATACACAAAAATCCTTTTCACGCCCAGTTTCTCCAAAAAAATTAGGCTGTAATCAATGCCTCATACTTTGCTTCATTATTAGAGCAATCAAAAGCTAACTTGTAAGAACATACTCTAACATTACTTGGGACTTTGGGAGGCTAGAAAGCAGGGCTTCGAATCCAAATTCGAATATTGACGCCGTCTTTACCCACAACACCATCGAAGTCCATCCTCCAAAGGCCGACTTCATCTTCTAGATGCTAGAATTATGTTTCATTCTCAATGTTACCTTCGCTGATTACTTCATTTTTATGCTATTCACTGATCTTTTGCTGTTGTGTAGGCTGCTCAGAAGAAATTGCTATTTTTTCTTTTTCTTGATTAAGAACTGCTCTAAAATTTTCAAAAATTTCTGGTACATCATCTACTTCTACAACCTGAATATCTACATCATTCAATCTACTATTAGAGTACAAAAAAAAGACTCTAAAGATTAGTATGTACAACATTTATCAGATGATTCACAGGTTTCTCTTTACTAGTGATCATATACTTCATTTTCTTTTCCCAGTACAACTTCCTCAATTAATCGAAAACAGGGATTGTAGCATAAGAGAAGTCAAGTTGTAAGGTGCCTTTGAGTTTGGCTCCCCACGATCTAGATAAGAGCATACCAAATCGTGGTGGTATATCAGCAACTACCACATCCATCAAGTCATTTTTGGTTAGGATTTGATCTAAAGAAACCACCAAATCTTTGATGAAACCAATGCAACAAACTCTACCAGAATCAAATGAGTACAAATCATGATATTTCTAGGTGATATCCGGGCCCAACTTTTCCATAATGGCTTTGGGCATCAACTTGTGGGAAGCTCTGAAATCTAACATATCATTATGGAGAATATACTCATGCAGTCTAAGACTCGGATAAAAGGGAGGGACTTTGCTATCTTCAGGATGACCTTCTATGGCTGGACCAAAAATGAGTTTAGGATGATCATCCTCGACATTCACCATGTCAGACAAAGGATCTATTTGCAATATTCTAGATACATGTTGTTTATAGTTGTTATTCTTAACAAGCTCATTCAAAGGAATGGAAACTTTCAATTTAGCAATTTCACTTTCTAAATTAAAAGATGAAACTTTCTCTACCTCTTTGACACCAATTTCCTTATTCATTTGATCTTTCATTGCACTATCTTTTTGTTGATTGTTCTTCTCGTTTCTAGCAGTACTTATTGATGGTACCTTGCTAGGATTCAGATTAGCAAGCTCTTTTCCTTTCTTTTGAGTGTTTGAGGAATCATTCTTTGATTTCACATCCTTTCTTTTCTGAAGGGGATTTACTAGTACATCTCTGCTCCTTAAAGAGTATTGCCTCTGCTTTGCAGTCAAAGCATTCATATAACCATGCTAATAATCATCAGATTCAACCTCCAAACCCACATCATTTTCGAAGATGTAATCCTCATCCCTTTGAATGCCTAGAAATTCTACATATTCTTCATCTTCGGTCAGAAATATGGGCATACCATCAACAGTGAAAAAGTGATATGTTTCAATTACCGGATCCTCCTCATCTTCTTGTTCTATTCCTTGAACATAATTCTGCTGTAAGGGAGTTCTGATCTGATGATGTTGTTGTGTTGGTTGTTCTGGTGCTTTTTGTTCTCTCTGCCTGATTTGGAGTTGGGGCTACTATTTGCCTCTAAAATTTGGATTATGGATTTGAGTTTCAGGTCTACCTGTGATGGATAACCAGTCAACCATCCTTTCGATTGTTCGAATTAGTGTGTCCATTTTTACATCTAAAGTAGATGCTTCTTCTTTCACAGTCGCTCTTTTCTCGAATCTCATTCTTGCTCTTTTGGCCAACAAGTTTGCTTCTACGCTCACAACATTGTTTTGCATGTCTTCTAGTGTTTTAGGATCACATTCCTACTATTGATACGTCATATCAGTATCAAAACCATCTGGAAACTTAAGCAAAGCCAATCCCTCCGGTGGTTTAATGTTTTAAGGAATAGCATTCTATACTATATTAAACCTCACAGAATAGTCTTGTACACTCTTGCCAACATTTATTTTGATGTTCTCATACTTAGAAAAAATCTAAAGGGGATTCTTCTTTACCTCCCATCAATCCAGGAACTGCCTATGGAGGATTGGTAAAGTGGTGATAGAAGCTGTTGGTAAGGATCTGGACCATTTTTGAACGTCACCTCCAAAGATTTGTACAAACAACCTCATCGTCACATCTTCAATTTCTATTTCATGGAGGTCAAAGAAATCATTCATTTTATCTACATGTTGCTGAGCTGTAATGCTTTGACTGGCATGAAAGAAAGGTATTTTGGTTTGATAATCAATGGGCATGCCTCCAAGATTTTGAGGTAAAACAAGGGGTGCATATCAAGCAGCCATAACTCGAGGTGGGGGAGGTGGATTTAAAGCAAGGATTGGGGTACTAGGTATATTCAAAGGGGAATTAACAACAGCTAGAGTAGTATGAAAAATCTGTAAAGATAAAAGCTGTGGGTAAGGAATTATTTGAGTTGCAGTAGATGTAAAGGAGCTATTTCGAAAATTAAAAGATGGCCTATTTTTCACCCAAGTGTCTACGTTTGAAGAAAGGTTCTGCAACTGATCGACAGCATGAATAAGCTGTGACCCTGATTTACTTTGTGTAAACAAGTCTTCAATGGGGTTATCAAGAGATATAGAGGAATAAACAACTATTTAATCAATCCAACTCAAAAATTTACTGCGAAATAGACTTTGCTCAAAATGAACATCAAACTCAATATCTTGCAGAGTGTCTAACCTTTCCTAGGAGTGAATGAACACAAGGAATGAAAACTTCACTTGATTGTTCTTTTGCTACACTGAATTTCATTGCAAATTTCTTATATTTCTGCCCAATTTTATGAGGATCATTGACAATAGTTGGAGAATTCGGATCTGGCTTGGATCTGGTGTACTTTCGAGAAACCAATATGCTCAATTTTAAAATTTTATATATTTCTTTACAACATTCCAATTCAACCTAATAAATTCTAAAACTCATCATCCACAAGCTTAAGAATTAAAATGAAAGATATTACTGGGTTGATTAATATTTCATGTCCCCAGTATGGTCACCACTATGTTATCACCTGGATTAAACCTGGGGCTAAAGGAAGGCAATGTCAGGGTAACCACAAACCACACTTAGCCAAGTA
Source organism: Pinus taeda (assembly GCA_000404065.3). NCBI lineage: Eukaryota > Viridiplantae > Streptophyta > Pinopsida > Pinales > Pinaceae > Pinus > Pinus taeda. The sequence goes on along the minus strand of APFE030902155.1, from coordinate 122,276 downwards.
GCTAGCCCTACTAGGCCGGGACAGGGCTCTCTCTGTAAGGATCTCAACCAAGATGTCTGAATCAAGAAAAGGATATTAGGCTAGGTATAGTAGCACAAGGTTTGATTTGATTTTGAAAGGGTTTTTCTGGATCAGGAGGAGCGACACAGTTAGGGCTAGGGAAGTAGGTCAAAACTGTAGGGTGTTCAATGGGGCAAGGTAGGAAAAAGGTTTATCACTCTAGGGCTTGATCGACGAGGTTTTCTAAGATTGGTGAGAAGCTAGGAAGAGCATGTGATTACCATGGATCCTTCATAAACTATATAAAACATATAATGGTGAATATTTCCCCAAAGCAGGGCAGTGATGTTATGAATGCTGCCTATCAACTTGAAAACATTCACTTAGAAGCAATGAATTATTAATGAAGTAAAAAAAACATATTAACATATGATCACAAGAGAATAAACTGAACTAAACTCCATACCACATGGATCCCAAAGAAATAGTTACAATTTTTATTAATCTCCTTCTAAACTGCTACAAAATGATGTACAATCAAAGCATAAGCATCCAGCTGAGTCCAACCCTTTACAATGAGAAAAAAGAAGAAGATATAGGCATTTTTTCAATCTCCTCCCATCCTCAGGGGTTAAATCCCTAAGATGAGGAGCTAATATAACCAATACTGAACAAGAAACTGGAATTTAGGCATCCTAACAACTTGCCTCTAAAAGTGAGAAAATTGATTCATTTGTGCTCAATTTGACTTTTAATCTAATGAATCTACCCTCTACTACTAATTATCCATCATATTTACAAGAAAACTCATCATTTACATTAATAAAGCATCCTCCATGAGAGAAAATCCATGAACACAGTCAAAACATAGAAAAATGGCCATCCTGTGCGAGATTTGTCCTACGCGCAGCGCCACTAGTCCAACGTGCAACACCACTTTCAAGTCCCTTTTGGAGGCCTTCCTGGCATCCCAATTAAGCTCATGATAACGCATTGGAAAGACCTTCAAGTCTACTTTCCAAAACACCTAGAATTTCATCATTTGATGCTCATGTGACCTCTCAAAAGTTGATTCTCCCAAGACTGCTTCTGTGTGTCCAAAAAGTGGGAGAAAGGTCATTTTTAGGGTGTTTTTTGACTTTTTGGTGGACCAGTTCTGCCCCAAAAACTTAACAAATCCATAGGGTGCATGTACTCATCACTCTGAATCCAAAAATTCAAGTCATTTGTCCATTGGGTGCCCCTAGGAAAAGCACAGCGCCAGTGGTGCTGAGCATTGAGCCAGGTTTTCTATGTTTAGAATTTTCAAAATTTGCAAAAAAACAAAAACTCCTCCAAACTTAACTAAAATTGGTGAGCAGCACCATCATCAAATATCCTAATGATCCAATGAAGTTTTAGTGAGCAACCTAAGCCTATCCTCCTCTTTTTTACCTTTTAGATCGCGTCTTAGCCTTGCTTTCATCTATTTGACCCTTATGTTGCAAATTTTGTTTTGGGTCCTCTAGTGGTAGGCCATGTGCCCGATGATTTGGTTGTACCTATTAGCCTTTTGCAATAGCTTCTCTAAGTGCAAATTGACTCTTTCAATCCAAATCTCTCTATCACCCTCAATTTCCTTCTCAATTGGAGTCAATGTGACCGGTGCTTTCCTCCTCCTCATAGTCTATGTCTTCTCTGTCCATGTTTGCAAATTTTGAGGCTGTGCACTCCTAAAAAAGGGATGAAGGGAGTGAGCGAGAGTGATTAGGAATAAGGGAATGGGAGATGACCCTGTGAGCTATTTGGTGGACTAGAAAATGAATGGGAGGGTATGAATCATGAAAATGAGGGAGAGGGGTTTGGGTCCTTTTTAAAGTATAGCTTGTGGGATGAAGGATGAAGGGGTATAAAATGTTATGGAGTGATATAGGGGAGGGGTTTAGGGATTTAGTGATAGGTGGTGGGAGAAATAATGGGGTTAAGGGTTTCTAGGGTGTAATGGAGGAAGAATATAGGGTTTCTCTTTTGCCAATGTAAACTACCTTCAAACACTTCAATTGCAAATCAATGATGAGTTATAGTATGGAAACTTACTTGCTTGAGGGATAAGAGGGTGATTTTAGACGTTTTTAAGAAGCTGGAGGCTCCTTTGGCCCTTAATGCTCAACGCGCAACACCTGCTACAGGTGCACAACGCCCCTTTGAACGTGTAGCGCAATGTTATTTTACACTGCCAGAATTGCCCTATGCACAACGCTCAGCCTATACGCGCAGCACTCTGACGTGAATGCATAGCACCACCTCCACTGTCTGAAACATGCAGTGCCACTTCTCCTTGGCCCAAAAATCACTCAACTTCTCCTCTTTTCTTCACCTTTTGAATCCTTCTTTGCCAAATGAGAATGATGAACTCAAAAGTGAAATGTGACACCTTATATAGGAGTAGATTTTGATTTTCACTAGAAAAACCCAATTTCTAATGCTTCTTGACCTTTTTCAAATCTATGTTTTTAATGCCTTTTCTTTTTTTTCCTTTTTAGGTGGATGATGCTCAATTCGAACTAATTTTTGCAGTGTTTCTTTGTCTTGTAGCAAGGAGATATGCATTGGTGCAGCGGGGATGATTTATTACACAAAGTGACTTAAAATTGCATAAGAAATATAAATTAACTCAAAATACTATGTTTTCACCTCAAAAACATGTTTTCTGAGGTGAAAATTACATTAGTTGAAAAGATAATTATATAGTGACAATGACTTACTAACCATCATTCTTGATTTATTTATCATCCTCATCCCCTTTCTGCCCTTTATTTACACCTTTAAATCATGCCTTTGACCTTGGAAATGAAACCCTAAGACCTAATGAAAACATGATTGCATTTTGACCATGAAACCATGGTTGAATACAACCTAAAGATGGGTCAGCAAGTATACTTTATGAGGGATAAATTAGATTTTCTAAGGAGAAGACAACCATCAGTGGATCAGCTTGACATGACCTAATGAAATAATGTAAAAATTTCAGTATGGGACCCCTAAAATGAAAATGAAGAGAGAAAATTTGATCCCTGATGGAAGTATGTAGATATTAACACTAACATGTTTAACAAAATGTTACTCCTAGTTGGGGATGATCAGGCTTAGTCCTGAAGTTGAATTTTTTTTTATTACTCTTGTCATTGTGTGTTTAATGGATTCCAAAAGTTACAACAAGTTTTAGGCAATGGCCAGAATTCTGGGCTTATAAAGTGCCTTAAATTCTGCAGACGCTAGCACAAGTTTGCTGGAAAAGTTCCCTAGATGTAGGCATGCAAGCTTGTGGGAGCATCGTCTAGATATCGCATGATGCTAGCATGCCCATAGCATGGTAGTGTCCAGTGGCTTAGTAGCGTAAGAACTTAGTGGGACCCAAAGGCATGATACTTGAGTGGCTGGGATGGGTTTTAGGGGTCCTATAGTGATATGGAAGGTATGTTTGATGTGTTTCCATCAATTCCATATCCTTAAGGTCACCTAGGCGGTTGAAACCAATCATAGTGGCATCTCGTCACATGTTTACCCTAGTTGGTCGATTACTTGGGTAGATATGGGAGGAGGGTGTTATAGAGTGGTATCGGAGCATGGTTCACCCCTTGAATTATATGGGCTATGTGTTGGTCATGCATTCAAGTTGTCTTCACTTATGTTAATCATCCTTGGATGCTTGTTGCATATGCATGGTGTTGGTCATGGTGGTAGTGATTTCGCCATGGGAATGAGGATTTCATTGTGTGAAGTGTGTCGTCATGGCTGTATGACTAGTTATATGTTGTTTATTCTTGTGTACTCTTAATGTACAACGATATGGTTGTTCTTGTCATGCATTAGGTCAAGGTATGTGTAATTGATATGGTCACGCATAAATGACTAGACTCTAGCTAGAATCATGGACATATGGTTACATTTTTATGTGTTATATTTTTATATGCTATCATGATTATATTGTACATGTATCACTCTAATTTTATGATCTTGCAGAAAAGGTATCCTCCCCAAAATACACTAAGGTACATTGATTTATTTTGATTTGGTTTAACTGATATAGTATGCCTTGCAGGAAAGAGATCAAAACAGCTAGCAATATGGTAGGCTATAAAGACTCTCCCTATGAATCAAATGAGCATCATCGTGTTGGGAACTCTGAGTTAGAAGACACATTGAGAATATTGATGGAAGAAATAAGGAGTTGTAAGGTGGAAAATGATAAAATCACACAGGTACAAGAGAAATAAGTAGAGGTTAATGCAATACTCCTTCAGAGTTTGTTAGAATTGTAGTGATAGGGACTACTTTAGATCTACCATGAGGAGGAGAAAAAAACTAATGGGGCAAATTGAAGCAAGTCTTATGGTGGTCAGAGGTCAGATAGAGCTAACACAATTAGAGATGTCAGGTTGATGGATACTCTGGATAGGAGAGTTTATGGACACAGGTACTATTCTAGTTTTGGTTCTGACAAACATCATGATCCTCATCGTTATCACCCTTATAGGAGGAGTGATAGGGGATACATGTCTGATGAGTTTAAGAAAGAAAAGCCACCTACCTTTGATGGAGAGATGAAGAAATCATAGGATGTAGAGGCATGGTTTCTTGGTATTGTTATAGCACCATTTACCACTCTTGGTAGATCTGATGCTCTAATTATGGCCTAGGGAAACCCTTCCTTCCAGACTTGGTCCAAAATTTAAAAAATAGTGTTTTATTCCCTATACGCTACTTTTCCCTGTGATAAAAGCATGTAGACATGGGTCAACATATACCCAACCAGCGTACATATGTTAAAATACTTAAAAAAATTAAATTTCCTTAATTTCGGGTAGAGTTCACAGGTTTTACCTGTTACTCACCTTCTATTTCCCCTGGCCCAACTGTTTCCCAACTGAAAAAACTAATTTGGAGAAGTATAAATAAAATTCCATGGGAAGGCCTTAAGGGAGAAGACATGAGATATTGATACTATAGTGAGATTATCCCTAATCAAGTCTAAAGAAATCCCTGTGCCTCCTGCACTCCCCAAAGCTTCAAGAAACCCTTGTTTCCTTGTTGGAGATATCCTTCATCTTTCTTGAGATATCCTTGTATTGGTGATGGAGGAAGATTGTTGAGGCTAGGAAAGGGAAAACCCAGAGGACAAATTCTCTTGGATTCGGAGAAGGAATGAAGTCATATTTCTCCACTTTACTTGTAGCTAACTTCAATAAAAAAATGTTGTTCTGTTTCTGATATTAAATGTGTTTATGCATCTATTTATATTGTAATTCGTTTATGAATCTTACATTGATGCGTAATTGTTCATTCATTTATATGATTTAAAGTTAATATCATGAACATGATTTATGTTTCTACTGTGGTATATGTTGAATAATTTTCAGGTTTCGAAGAAATCAAGAAAAGCTGAGGGTTTGCACCCTGCACAAATTACTCAAACATAGGACTTCCGGGTAAGGACACTCTTACACAGTTCAATAGAATAAGCATGTAGGTTGATTTCCTGAGCATTTCTTGTTGTGGTTTTCCCTTCGCTTTTTTTTGGGGTTCTCAACCCAAGACCCTAGGGTGTTCTCACCCACAACAGACTTAGCAACTCCATTGTGGATAAAATTCTTGTTATTCTTGGTTTGGGTTGTTTGTTCTCAACCAGGGCTCAATTTATTTATTTCTTGCTTTTATAGTGTTGTTTGATCCATTAGTGTCCCAGGCATCAAGTCTGATATTCTTGATCAGACTTTGATACACACAGGTTTCTTCAAGCAGTATTGTGCATATGCAAGTTTCTTGTATTAGAAACATGTGTGCTCGCTTTTGTGTGTTTACACAGTCACGTATGAAATTTTTTGAATTGTTTTTCCCAGTTAGGTCTAATGCCTCATGATTTATGTTGTTGTATGGTCATCTCCTATCTAGAGAACTCCGTTTTCGTGCAAGCTTTCTTTTTCAAAATATCCTTCTCACTGAAAAGTCTTGATTGGCCTAGCTAGGATTGCTTCTTAAGAATGTTTGTAGTTTGTGTCTTGGATTCAAGGATTCGCTTTGAAGTTCTTGGATGTTATGGTTTTCCAGAACAAGAAATTGATTTTAATTTCGTTTTTAGCCCAGATTTCAAGTTCCCTTGCTTTTCTTATTTGGTGGCCTTGTTGCTTTTCGTGCTTCTTTGAGAGTCTTTTTGGCAAGTTTCAAAGTATTTATTTCTTGGCATTTTGTTAGCTTGCTAAAATATTTTGCTGTTGTTCGAATTAGCTTGTGCAAATTTGTAGTCTTTCTCGTTTCAAGTTTCATTTATTTATGAGTTTTATAACTTGCAAGATTTAAAGACTCCTTGTACTTATTTCTTGATCTTTCAAATTTTAGTAGTATTTTTGTGACCTCAAAAAGTTTCTTTTGTTTCCTTAAAAGAAAAAACATAAAAACATCACTTTTGTTTTTCTTTTTCCAAGATTTTGGTTTATGGTTTTTTTTGTTTTATTGTTGAGAAGCAAATTAGATTTTTGCAATTTTTTCTACTTGCTTTAGAGAGAGATTTGTTTTTAATTTTTCCCTCTTCGTTTTCAAGTTGGATTATTGTCTCTATAAAGAACCACATTTCCTTATGAGTGTTGTTTAGAATCTTGCTTCATCATTTTGACTTGCATTAGGTTAGTTTGAATTTTAAACATTCTTAGTATTTTTAGATTTTGGGTGTGTATGGATTGTTTCAGAAAAGAAAAGAAATTTTTTTTCTTACATATAGGTTTTCGTAGAACCCAAGTAGAAATCACTCTTCATCGAAGAAAATGACTACGTCCATATAGTTAGCTTTCTATTGGTTTCTTTTGCGTCATAAAACATCATCAGTTTCACTCTCATAATTTCTCCTAACGTAAAGAATAGCTATATGAATTCAAGCGATCTAATAAAATGAACTAGAACTTTTATTGTTGTCATTAATAAACACCAACAAGTTTATGTTCATTAGGGCCTTAGAATAGGTGAGTGGAGAGTTAACTCTCCAAGGCCACTCTAATTACAAAACTTAGAAGTTAAATAAAGAGCAAAACCCAATATCGTTAGAAAGACCAATAAATCCGTGACTGGGAGTTAATCATGAGGGAGAGTGAAGACAAGGAAGAGAGATACCCCCTCTCCTACTTGTTGGATCGCACCTCATGACTGTTCGCCTCGGACTTTGATAGGATTTGGCATCCATAGTTGCCTTTCCTAGGGATTGCATAGGTGGTTGTAGAGGGGAATCCTGTGCCACCTGAGACTGACGTTGCATCACGTTTAGTAGTACTTCTGAAGGGTACCCTTGCAAACCTTGGGTGCTTGCACCGACATAGTTTGTTGTCTGGAGCTCAGTGTAACTGCTTCTGATACCTTCACTAGTAGGCCTAGGGCGTAATTACCCCAGACTATTTTCAGAAGGCCCTTGATTTTGAATTTCTTGTATTTTAGTGTCCAATCCTAATCACTTGGAGCAGAAATACTTCAAATTTGTTTGATTTCTTGTATCTTTAGGGACTTTTAGAAACTTCTCCTTGCTCCTAGTTGGCCTATCTTTAAAATCTTTTGAGTCTTTAAATATATCTCTTTAGAATAATTCAAAGTGGTTGAACAACCAGCTTGTCGATCTAGGAGACTTCATGGGTTATCACCTATGAGTCCCGACCCTTCTTCTCAAAGGCGTAGGAGCAATCCTACTAGTGGTTTTCAACTGGTGGTAGCAGGCGCATCGGAGATTGATCCTCTAGTTGGAGTTATTAATTCACATGATAGACCTGGTACAAGTACAGATTTAGAGAGGAACACTCTAGTTATTTCTCGAGTCCTCTTCTAGTCAGAACACAATATTGAGGTTGAAGAGCTTTCTGAGTCTATTATGACTCCTAATTCTCCTTCAAGCCCAAGTTTATATCGATCTTTTCCTTCGATGACCACTACTAGAAGCATGGAATCCATGACAAGTGCTAACAATATACAAACTCTAGAATCTGTACAAGGAGGAGGAGAAAATTCTATACCTTATGTTACTCCTAGCACTGCTATATTTGGTTCTACTTCCACTCCATCTTCGAGTGGAAGTTCTCAAGTCATTGCCTCTGGCATTGGCGTTTTCCCTTTTGGAATGTCGATCAGTGTGATTCCTTCAGTTCCTTTCGATATTCTATCAGTTTCCTCCACATCCATGGCAAGTGGATCAATTTATTTCCAGGGTTTCTCATTTACGGGTGGTCATATACCACATTCCAATCCAACTTTGGGATCAATGCCTTTTTCCTCTACGGGTCAAAGTTATAATCCATTTAAAACTTGGACAAACCCTGCGGTTAGTGGGTTAGGAGTTAGGAATCAATCTTATTTCGACCAACAAGGGAATATGTTATGTTATTCTTTCAATTATTTTTAGAACTTTCCTCCCTATGCTAATGCATAGAACCCTTACCAAGGGCTCTCTGCTTCTTTTAACACTTCTCTAGGGAGAAACTTTACTAGTTACAAAGGTTTTTTAGCAGGAGTTGGTCAAACTTCAGTATTTTCTGGACAACAAGGAGCTCCTTATGGTTTAGTTAGGTCTATGAGTTAATTCAAGCAACCTTGTGCCTTCACAAATCTAGGCCATTCTTTTCAGGAATTTGGGAGTTTCGCCCACACTAGGTGGAATCCTTAGGATCTGCCACGACTCCCTTTTCTAGAAATGTTAAACTTGCCAGATCTCTCTAAGATGACTAATGATCTGATTAGGTATAAACTGATTTGGCCTCTGGTCCCAACCAAACCCCCCTCAAACATACCAAAATTCAAGGGGAAGACTAGTGAAGATCCATGTGACCACGTAACCACTTTCCACTTATGGTGTTTGTCCAACTCCTTGATAGATGATTCAATCAGGTTGAGAATATTTCAATGTACCTTAATTGGAAATGTGACTAAGTGGTACATAGAACTTCCAAAGGGAACCTTCACTTCTTCAGGCAATTTGGTTACGATATTTTTGAGCCATTCTCAATTTCTTGTATGATACGATGTTGGAACTGAGCTTCTAGCTAATTTCCAACAGGATCAGGCAACTCACATTTCAGATCATATCTAAGAATGAAGGAGAACGGAGAGGCTCATTAAAGTCGATATTCCACAATAATTCCTTCTTGAATGGGTTCTTAAATCATTACATCCTGAGATCTCTAAGGATGTGTCTCTCTCTAGTGTTTTCATAGAAGAGTAGGCTATTTTCAGAGTCCAACAGTTGGAACTTATATATCCTCAATCTAGGGTTCTTAAAAAAATTCTACATGACACTCCTAGATCCAAGGTGGATATAGCCAAACTGAAGCCAGGTCCCCATGTTGACAGGCTAATCGGATCAATTGATACCAACACAACTAACCTGCTGAATCAATTGCAACAGTTATCTTTACAAACTTATTCTTCTCTGCAGACATCGTCGTTTGTATCTACACCTTCCCAACTGACGTCTATAAACTCCATCCAAACTTCTAACCTCAAAAGAAAACAACAATCTAATGGGAAGAATAAAGGATGTGGTGGGAAAAAGAACTAGGATGGGAAGGGTAATGCAAACAAACCCGACAATGACGCGGAGGGGGTAGGAAAGAGTCCAAGAAAAAGGTATAACTTCCATGCAAGTTATGCAAGGGGGATCATTTGACTCAACTCTACCCTAAGATCCAAAACACGTAGCAGTTGTTAGTGCAACAGGGGTCCTCTAGCTCCCAGGCTATCCTCACTAACCCTTTTCCCTAAGGGAAACAATTACTTGTTGGCGCAAACTCTAATGTTGGTAACCCCACAAGGGGCAATCAGAAAGGGGATAATTCGTCAAATGTCTACATGATGAGTTTACATATCGACGTCGCTACATGATCGCATGATTACGATGAATCAGAATCATCTAAAGCTAATTCTACTTCTGATGCCTCAGAGCCACCCCATATTGAGAGGCCCTCTACTGAGTCTATACCTCAAATGCTGAAAGGCTTCGCAAAGCGCTCGACCATTAACCCTAATTCTAGGACAGCCCATAACTACTCAATTGTAGAAGATCTGGATCAGAGTCCTTGTGCTATGTCTTTAGTCAATTTATTGTTATCTAAATTGCTAGTATTAATTGTCAACCCGGGGCTCGTAAGCTGATGAAGTGAGGGTGTACTATATGTACTTAAGTAACTTTCTTAGAGCTTTTGTTGTTTAGGGGGGTTGTTTATGATTAACTTATCTTCCTAAAATGGAATGATGATTATAGACAAATGAGTGCAAGTGTGTGAAGGTGATCTCTATATGAGTGAAAGTGTGTGTGATGGTGGTTTCTAATTGCTTGCTGAATTTGTAAGAGAAAAGAACTTGAAAAGGATGAATAAATCAAAATGACTTGAAAGTAAATGACCACAATCCAATGGCATTAGTCTCTATCCATATTGCTGCAAATAAAAGAAATAAGAAAATCACTTCAAGGATTGATGTTAATGATAATCTCCTTCTAACTCTCTGCTTCTACTACGTATTGGCATAAAACACGATTAGAAGGTAGCTTAAGACAAATCCAAGAATTGATAAAAAAATCTAATCTACTTTAATTGACAAATTGTAACACTACTTAAACCTTTTCCAACATACTGCTCCTACATATGTGATTGTGTGTAACAAGTGGAAAAAGTGTCAGTACACAAGCCAAGTCTACTCAAATACAAGCTGCAATTAATCAATGTTCTGTTCTCTTAAAAGATAAGCCATTCATGATAAAGAGAGCATAAATTAGTTAGCATCCAACTTATAAAACTACACTAAAGCTAGTCTAGAAAAACAGAGTAAAGAGGGCAGCATCATGAATAAGACAACTGCAACTACCATTAGACATTAAAGCAAATACACACATAAATCCCGGGCTAAAAGAAATCTGCAAGGAAATAACATTGATCAGCTTGAAAGAAAGGAAAACAAGTAAAAGAAACTGTACATGCTTAAGGAAATGAATAAGTAAAGAAAAAGATATGCACATAAAATACTTTACAATGGCAGAAATGAGCAGGGGCCCTCTGTCCATTCAGCCACAAGAAAAACTCAGAGATCTGGAAACTTCAAAACAGTGCTATGTCTATTTCTTCATTTGCAGAAAATGTATAAAACAGAGTGCTAGGATAGCACTAAAACACAGAGTTCACAATGCTTTTAAATGTAACATAGGTTCATCAAATTACAACTGATAAAAAGCCTAATGAGCGTACACAGACGCAGCTATTTATAGAAGTTTCTAAGATAGCCTATCCGTGCAGCTGATTAACTGAAAAGTAAATAAATTGTT
>APFE030902155.1:21475-66537 GCA_000404065.3 Pinus taeda | reverse complement strand
GTTACAGAGGAATTTAGAAAACAGGCACTTAATTTGGGCATTTCACTTGACTCACCTGAAGTGGTAACTAAGTATATTGGGTCATTACATAGTTACCTTAGACATTCACTATTATTGTTTGAACCAACTACTATTGACTCGGTCAGTGTAAAGGCCATTCATCTTGAGAACGGGGGAAAAAATGAAAGAGATGATCATTTCGAGAAACCACCTTTCAAACCTCCAAATGGCAAACCCAAAGTGAAAGGAAAAGGAAAGGAGAAGAGGATGACATCAACCAATAAAGATGAAGGAGAAAGACCTTATTGCACTCACTGCAAAAAGGAAGGTCATGATGATGATCATTGTTGGAAACTATACCTAGAAAACAGACCAAAGAAGTATGGAGGAAGAGGCAAGCAGAAGACAGTGGCAATTGTGCAGCGAGACCTTGGATCTGATTCTGGAGATGAAGCATTGATCACAGTGCAGGAACAAAAGGTAATCTTACACTTCATGTTAATTTTGAATCACATGAAGGCACTAGTTCAATAGATGAGTCTCTTCCTAATGAACGAAAGAGAATTGAGCTATTTCATATTAGAGTTATCATAAATAATACAAAAGTGGAAACTCTATTTGATACCAAATCCCAAAAAAACTTAATTTCAGAGTCCTTGGTAAAGAAACTAGGCTTGGAAACAAAACCACATCCAAAACCTTACCCACTTGGATGGATACATGATAAAGAAAAACTAAATGTGACTAAGCAGTGGAAGGTTAAATTTTTTATCGCTTCTAAGTTAGTGGATGAGGTAAAACTTGATGTGATACCATTGGATATCTGTGGCATGGTATTAGGGAGTCCATATCTATATTATAGAAAGGCAATCTTCTTCCGTCATGAAAACAAATACAAAATCACAAAATATGGGGTAGAATATATTTTAAGGGCTCATCATCTAAAATAAATGCTAGCCTTGTAAGCCTAGGACAAATGAAGAGGTTGGTGAATTCCAGTAAGCATTGCATGCTTATGGTTGTAAGGGGAAAAGATGCAGAATTATCCAATGCTTTCCAAGCTTGTGGTCATGTGCATAAAAAAGAATTATGTGAATTAGTTTCTAAATATGCTGAGATGTTTTAGGAACCAAGGGGATTACCTTCGAAGAGGGAAATCCAACATGAGATCCATTTACATAATGACACTCCTTTATTGAATATTGGCATGTATAGGATGTCGACCATTGAGATGGAGGAGATCAAAAAGCAGGTGCAGGAACTATTGAACCAAGGGGTCATCAGACCGAGCATTTCTCCATGCGGTTCATCGATTGCCTTAGTGCCAAGAAAATATGGGACATGCAGGATGTGTGTGGATTATCGAGCACTAAAAAAAATCACGGTGAAAAATCATTACCCTCTTCCCCGCATTAATGACTTATTAGATCAGTTAAAGAATTCTATCTATTTCACCAAATTGGATTTGCGTAGCGGTTATCACCAGGTCGGAATCGCAGTTTAGGATGTGTGGGAAACTGCCTTCAAGACCAAACAGGGGTTGTTTGAGTGGATGGTGATGCCATTCAGAGTTTGCAACGCTCCAGCCACTTTCATGAGGGTCATGAATGATCTATTTAGGCCTTTAATTGATGAATTTGTTCTTGTATATCTAGATGATATTCTTATCTTTAGTAAAAGTTGGAATGAACATGTATGCCATGTGAATAAAGTGCTTGATGTATTGAAAAAAGAAAAACTCTATGTAAAATTGTCATAGTGTGAGTTTGGGAAAACCTATTTGGTTTACCTAGGTCATATTCTTAGTCATGGTCAACTAAAATTGATCCTTCTAAAGTTGAAGCAATTGTAAATTAGCCTAAGCCTACTAGTGTAACCGAGGTTCGCAGCTTTTTGGGTGCAATACAGTATTGGAGGAGATTTGTTGCCAATTTCTCTATTATTGCAGCACCTTTACACGCATTGAAAAGTGTAAAATAAGTCTTTCAATGGAGAGGAAAGTAGCAGAAGTCCTTCGAAACATTGAAAGAAAAGATCAGCACCACACCATTCATGGCCTTACCAAATCTCCAATAGCCATTCGAGATAGAGAAAGATGTTAACAGATATGCCATGGAAGATGTACTAATGTAGCAAAAGAGGCTGATATGTTACCATTCATAGAAGTTCTCTTAGACTATGATAAACTATCTCACTTATGACAAGGAGTTATATGCCTTGGTCCAAAGTGTGAAAAAGTGGAAACACTACCTAATCGGCAGGGAGACCATCATCCATGCAGATCATAAGCCCTTGCAGTATCTTCAGTCACAAACCAAGCTGCAACAATCTCATCATTTCAGGGGCATGGGTTTTCTTCAACAGTTTCATCTGATAATAAAGTATAATAAGGCCACTAGCAACAAAGTGGCCAATATTCTATCTCACCCTCCAATTTCCGCTTCTGTTATTTTGCATAATGCTTCATTATCTTTTGAAAAATATGCTGAGCAATATGCTAACGATGATTATTTTAAGGAGATTTATGCAAAACTAACCCATGGTTCACAAGTGGACAACTATCACTTGCAAGGGACGCTGTTGTATCACCTTGGAAAATTGTGCATACCCACATGAGAAAGGGTACATGTAATCAAGGAAGCCCACACCTCCCTTGTATTTGGTCATTTTGGTATTGAAAAAACTTTGTGTCATGTACAAAGATTTTGTTTTTGGCCTCATATGAAGAACATTGTGACTTTCTATGTATAGGGATGTGTGATGTGTTCTGTTTCAAATCCCTCTAGTAGAAAACTCGAGCTCTACACATCACTCCCTATTCTGAGTTGTCCATGGGAAAGTGTGTCGATGGATTCTGTACGAGGTTTGCCTTTGTCTAGAAAAAGTCATGACTATTTGTATGTCGTCGTTGACCGCTTTATTAAGATGTTTATTTTAATGCCTTGTAAAAAGCAGATCACTGCAGAGCAGACTGTTTATCTTTTCTTTCAGCATGTTTGGGTCCATTTTGGCTTGCCAACATCGATTGTGTCAGATTGGGACTCTCACTTTCTCGAAGAGATTTGGACCATCTTGTGGAAGATGATGGACACCAAGTTGAAAAGAAGCATGACATTTTATCCACAGGCTGACGGATAGACAGAGGTTTTCAACTGCACCGCAGTACACTTGTTACGAGGCTATTGTGGGAAACATCCTAAGTTGTGGGATGAGAATATTCCATATGTGCAACATTCCTACAACCGAGCAGTACACTCATCTACACATCATTAACCATTTGAGACATGTTTTGGCTACCTACCAAAGGACCCTTTCGCTATGGTCTTTGGAAGGGAAGATGACTCCAGTGGACATGATGCCAGGGACAAAGCGCAAAAATCCATTTAGTGGATCTAGTTGATTCACCAAGCAGTACAAGAGCAGTTGGAGAAAATTCAAGCCTGGTGCAAGGCTCGAGATGACAAACACCGAGTCGACCATCAATTTCAAGTGGGCGACAAAGTGTGGTTCCATATCAGTAAGGACACGATGAAGGGAGAAGGGAAGAAGTTGCTACCAATCCAGTATGGTCCATTCACCATCTTGGGGAAGATTGGAAACAATTCCTTTCATCTCAATTTGCTAATATATATGAAAATGTACTCCGTAGTGAATGTGGAGAACATAAAGCTATATGAGCCACCATTGATTATGGACACCAAAGAGGTGGGAAAAGTTCCTACAGTTGATGACTTTACACCAGAGTATCTCGATAACTTACCTGATGACATCATCCTTGACAGAAGAACTTCACAACGAGGAGATGTGGAATACCTTTGAATTGGTTTCAAGGGGATGCACCCTAGAAAGGAAAAATGGCTAGAAAAAGAAAGAGTGAGGGAACAATTCCCTCACTTTCTAATTGACTGATAAAGATTTTGGTGATCCAAAAGCTTCTCAATGGGGAGGATTGATCCAATTAGATCTCTAGACACTAGTGGCATAAAAAAGGATCAAAATTCAAAGTGGCAGAAGGATGATGAACTTGACATCAGATTGAAGTGCTTTTCACTCTAATTCCAACTGTGTGAATGAAACTCCAATCCAAGTCTGAATGAAGGAGATAGAGGTAGTCAAATTTGGGTTGACTTTTTGATGACTAGGAAGGCTTAAGAAAGACACAATTTGGACTTTTCTAGTGGATGGAATCTGGCTAACTCCAGCCAGATTCTGGGCAAAATTATCACTTGGATAAAACAACTCCTTTGATCAAAATCAAAATTTTCAAAGATATGCAATTTGTTTTTTATTAAACAAAAAAAAAATATAAAAAAGGGGGTGGCGGGCCACCAACCCCGCCACCCCAACTCGTAACCCCTACATGTAATAATATGTAATATTGGTAGAGGGGCATGCCATGACCCCGACCCCTCCCACGAAACCAACACAACCCATAACCCACACCATTATTCAATGTGTAACAGGTGGTGGGCCGGCCCTTGGGGCACGGACCCAACCACACCCAAAGCAACCACCATCATTTATTATAAGAGGCCAGTGGAGTTAGGTATGGGGGTAGGGCCGCCCAAGGCGGGGCTAGCCCAACTCACAATGTAAAAAAGGAGTTTGTTTAAATTTAAAAGAAGATTCGATGTATAAAAAAAGGAGGCGAGTTTTGACCACCTGACCTCCACCCTATTAATTGGATCCTCAACCAACATGCCACAACAAAATCCTTGAAGAATCCATTACCTTTTTATATTTTAAACGCAACTTACCAGTGCACCCTATAGAGGAGGCAGTGCATGCAGTTCGAGGTAGAATTTTGCAAGAGGGCCGAATTTTCACTTTGTCAAATTTTGACAAATTTTATATGGTTTCAACACTTATCGATGCCACAAACGCAATGGTTCTATCCATTTATCCATCAAAGTTCTACATTTTTTGGCCATTTTCCAGTATGGAGGTATAAAACTCCTTTTTTGTAACTAATGCTTGTGATCTTCTTTCTCATGCCACTTAATGAATAAAGGCCTCCCCGTTGATCGAGCAGGGCCTCGAGACGTAGTCCAAGTCAGAAAAACTCCATTATCAAGTATTGTTGTCTTCTTTCATGCTTTATGTGTTTCTCCTCTTCTCTCATGTGCACATTAAATTTCTATGTTAAGCTGCAATTTATGCATGTAATTCTTTAACACATCTATAAGCAAAAGATCTTAGATAAATATCGGTATGTCGTGCCAAGCGAGGAGATGTTAAGGAATTCTATTTCTTCCTAGATGTGCTTGTGCAGGCAGTCAAGGTATTTGAGTACCAAATGCTACTCTAAATCCTTGATACCCAACTTCATGCGAACGATATGGAAAATATTGGTAAACTTTGGCACGTTTTGGTCGCTTCCCTGCTGTAGCGTGGTCCACTTTATGTATTTATCCTCATAGCTTCCAACAAGGTAGCACTGCTCCTTGATGGAAATCCAAAATGAATTCAAAGTGGGTGAGGCTGAAAATAGTGAGGCTGTAATTTCATCCATCTACTCGCAGTAGGTTTCCAACCAGTCCTTGACGTGGGGGGTGACATGAAGAGGAACGAAAGTAATCTTTTCCCGGCCAGAAAAATCATGAATAGAAAAATACCATTCTAGCATATTTAACCATTTATCTATGGCATCTGCATCTATCTGACTCTCAAATATGGGAATATCAAAGTTAACTTGTACCTTAAAGGGTGTGGTGCTTCCAGAGTAGCTGCTGGAAGTAGATTTGTCGCCCCTGGGTAGCCGCTAAAGGATCTGGGAAAGGTTTTCCATCATCGCATTC
Organism: Pinus taeda; assembly: GCA_000404065.3. Taxonomy (NCBI): domain Eukaryota; kingdom Viridiplantae; phylum Streptophyta; class Pinopsida; order Pinales; family Pinaceae; genus Pinus; species Pinus taeda. The sequence continues at coordinate 60,739 of APFE030902155.1, read as the reverse complement.
CTTTGTCAATCGAGGGCCTCTTCGAGCAATATTTTGATAGGATCTCTTGTCCCCTCATCTTTCTTTTCATCCGCCATGGGAGGCTGTCGGGATTTCCGAGGCTGGTCTTGCAAAGGTTTGACCATTTCAAGCCCTAACTCCTTATATCCCGACCTTGTTGGGGATATCCAAAGAAAGACAGAGAAAGAGAAGACTGCTCTGATGCCACTAATCCGGATTTAAACATGAACGCAATAAATTATAGATATAACCATACATATAGAGATGCAGTGGAAATAATACTTCATTTCATTACTATAAAATACTGAAATATGCTTACAAACATAAATGGAAATAAACGAGCTAGGGTGATGGTAGCTTATCTCTGAGAAGAGATGTGGCAGCTAGATGCCTCTGAACTATGTTACAATGAGGCTCGAAGGCCTATTTATTGTTGAGAAACAATGGAAAACCCTAAACATCCAAAAACCTAACGCTAGAAGATGAAACGCCAAATTGTGGGCCCCATTTGGGTAAATTGGTACATCAACTTTCCGAGGTATAACTTTGGTGTACGATATTCATTTGACGCACACAATATATCGTTAGAAACATCTATCCGAGAACTACAACTTTGGGAAGAGAAACATCAATCCATGGAAACATATTGCTCCTAGTTTTCCCAAAAATTGTCGTTTAGGGCCTCAAAATAGCTCCAGAAGTTCCGGACCTGAAAAAATGCTAAAAATAGTAAACTGTGATACAATTAAGGAAATTGAAAAGTTGAAAGAAACAATGGTGGGGGTCTGAGTGGTCTTGGCAGGTGGCCACCAAAATCGACCTGGATCAGAGTAGGTTCTCATATTTCTTCAATTTGTAATAGTTCCAAAGGGACATACTCGAGCCTTTTCTTTTTGTACGCGGAATTCTCTGAGATCCTCTGGGTCTAGCTTCATTGATGCTAAGTGAAAAACTTGTGAAAATATCTCGGTTTGTTCAAATAAATCATCAAACGAATCTTCCTCATGACTTAATTTCCTGACTTTGACCATGGCAGTAAAATTCTTGGCAACCTGGTTGGGATCATATTTTCTACCTGGCACGTTAGCTAGGTTTAGGGTTGTGATGTTCTGTATTTCTTTAGATGCATGCCCAAGATCATGCAATGCAAAAGTGCCACATTGTAATGGGAAGGTTTGCCAAATGGATTTCTTCTACTCCTTAAGGGTTTTGGTGATTCCATCACCCACTGTCTAGTAAGCTATTTCTCGTGCCAATAGTTTATCCAAAACATAGTATGGTAGAACACGGGGAGCAATAATAATCCTGAAAACTCTGATATAATAAACCATTTTTCACCAAACCATATCACCACCAGAAATATGCCAATCTTTGCTTCCTTTGAAAGCCTGGGGATTTGCTTATCAAAAACGATATGATAAATAGGTAACATGACACCATGAGAAATCTTATAAAAATGGGAGCTAAATTGTGATTCCCACAATATCTTGTGATAAAAATGGATGGGTGTAGGAACGTTTATGGTCCATTTCCATCCCATGTTTGGAAAATGCAAGAAAAAACATATAGCATCCATGACATAAGAACTCATGAAAAAGGGAGGGATAACTCGTGTGGAGACAATTCTATGATGCCTGTACTCTCTAATGGCCATGCATAGATTATCTAACAAAATAGTACTCCAGTTCAAAATGGTAGAATTTACAATTGCATCAATCAGGGGAATCCATTCAATGGAAAATTTGGTGGTATCAGCTTTTTTGAATAGCCTACATAACATTGCAGCTGCAACATTGTATGGGGCTGACAAAAGTGTGATGGGGTACATATCAGTTTTCTTTCATCTAAATGTGTTGGAGCCAAACCTCCAAGCTTGCATAATTTCCATTGAATCATCATTCTCTATGGAAAAATGATCGATAAAATCTTTGTCATAGATCTTCTGTGGTTGCGGAAGATGGTACATTTGGCTCAAATTCTCTTATTTGAATGATCCCATAATGTCTAGCCTACAGGTTCTAAATGTTCTATCCCAAACATCCACTTCATCAATTATCCATCTTACCATTTCTATATATGGAAATATTTTCGAACTTGCAGAAATCCTGTGTAGAAAAGAGCATGCCACTTCAAAGTAAGAAGTATCAGATGAAGTCATGGCTTCCATTGTTTCCTTAATTTCTAGGGGTCTTGGCTTTTCTCCCTCTAGTAAATGGTACATTTCCTCCCAAGTCGTAGTTCCACCATCTTTGTTATAAGTGGTATCAAAGAATAGCAGTAGAATTTCTGACTGCTCAAGGGCAGTGTAATCTGCAGTCTTTTTCCCTTTCTTAACCATGTTTATAAGTGTTGTGTTCTTTGAAAACTTCCTATGATTCAGACAAATCGAGAAAACAAGATAAAAACATAGAGCGGTAAATGCAAGCAAAAGCATGACTAGCACAATAAATTTTGAAAGCACGTAAGGATGGAGCTTTTATTTCAAACATGAATCAGAAAGGTATCTATCATCTCAAGCCGTTAAAAGAATAAGTGCCTTTAAATCTCATTAACTATACATTAAGGCTCAAATAAGATTTTCTTTATGTCTTATCAAAATGCCACATCACAGATTACAAAATAATATTTCTGATTGGTTTAAATGTTTGTGAAATACCGATTTTGTGATTGCAATGAATCACAATTCTCGCAAATCGAAAATCGCAATTCTTGCAAATCACAAATCTCGCATATTTATGAATAGAGTAATTCAAAATTGTTTTAATATTTTGCGATATGTGATAAGCGGGATTATGATATGTTGGACCCGAATGTAGTTCTATAATGGTTTTAATGTTCTATCGGGTCTGGATTACATCGTATTTCACATTTTCTTATGATTTTCATGTTTGTGTTCTTTGAAGAAATGTGATGCAATTGCGATAAAGACCTTTGAAGAATAGTTTAAGCCTTAAGTATTATATAAGCCAAGTTCTTATTTATGGGTCTTCTACGGGGATTTCGCTTATCACATCTCACGAATTCTGCCTCATGACTAACCCTTGTTATTATCAGATCCTACGATTTGCAATAAAGCGGGAATGTGTTATTATGAAATGACTTAGTTTATCCAAAGTTTTATTCCAAATTATTTACAAAAGGAAAGCTCTTATTTGCTAAAAATATTTTTTGGGAATTTTTTTTAAAAGGGTCCCCATTTATTAATACTATATTTAATTATCAAATCAATGAATGGGGGGGTTGTTGAATAATACAACAGTTGGTGATTCACTGGAAGAACCAGTTATCTCTGATAGTTTTTTGAAACTTATAAAACTTCCAAAATAAAGATAGTTCAAAAAATATGAATGACATGAAATTTAAGATAAGAAAGATTTATATGAATAAGAAAACAAACTCACCTTATCACAATTCATTTGATATCCTCTTCAAAATGAAACTTCCTTTGTCTATATCAGTCTTTACTTGGTTCAATGATAAAGTAGGGGGCTCTTTGCAGATTAGCTTTTATATGTACTCATTTGTCACAAGTAGAGCCTCTGCTGCCAGCAGGCGTCCATAGGCTCATTAGAGTTACCTTTTAACCATCAATGATTCAGTATCCCATCTAGATAAGAGGTCAATTTTTAGAGATAAATTCAAACTCATATACTTATTTTCTTCTCTCTCTTTTTTAAACAGTTTATTTTTCTTCTAATTTTTTTTCTTTTTTCTACTTAAAAGTCATTGTCTTGGTTTGGTGGAGAAATAGTGACAATTCCATTCAGTGGTTGTAATTCAACTGAACAAGCTGGCTCATGATGAGACCCCTTGTCTTTTGATTAAAAATAATCTCAAACCATTACCCTGTTTTGATATGAAGTATTGGTAATGTCAGTCTATTACTTCCCTATGATCATGGTAAGCCAACTCTTAAAGAGACCTCTTATCTTTTAATTTTTAATATATTTTAGAATTACACTCTAAAAAGAGAAAAGTTTATTGGATGGGGAGAATCATTGACTCCTTAAGAGTTTCTGGATGACAATTATAGAGTTAAAGTTGCTCATCTGCAGAGAGTCTTTGCTTTGTTAAAGATACTTTTCCTAACTAATAATAGAACAAAGGTCTTTTTATAAAGTTGGGGTTTCATAGAGAATAAATCATTTTGGTGGAAACAAGCAGATTTTAGAGAGATAGAACTTACCTTATTTTCAAATGTCATAATTATTTCCTTAACAATCTCTACTTATACAAGCAAAAAATCAAAATATAAAAGAGATTTTTTATTATAAGGCCAAAAGTAAATACTATTTAACTTTTATTTTCCTAGGAAAAGTAAAGGCAATAGTGTACAAGGGATAAAAGAGGTTATCTTCTATGAAAAACATTTCTTTAAAATATGCCCATTCACAGGCAGAGAATCTTTCTTTCCTAATAAATCTTGCAATAGAAACGTTGATGGGTCAATTTGTTCTGCAATATGAAATGGGCCAAGCCACATTCTTTGGAATTTTTTATGCTTACCTTTTTCCTCGTATGCTTTATCCCACTTCAATACAAGGTCTTTGAGCTGAAAGGATTTAGGACTTACAAAGTTCACATCAAAGGAATATTTGACAAACTTTTTATGATGTGCATGTATGACCTAGGGCTTTATCTCTTTGTTCTTCGAGTTTGAGGATTTGTGATTGCCTTAATTGCATAGAAGAGGAACGAGTTTCTTCAGTAAATTGAAATAGGTCTAGAGAGGGAATAACCACATTCGTAGGAAGAACAAATTCTTTCCCATAGACCAAATTAAAAGGAGAAGTGTATATTGAAGCCTTCTGTGTTATTCGATCTGCCCATAGAGAAAATGTTAAAGATTTATGCCAGTTTTTCTGACTCTAATCAATAGTTTGTTTGATGATCCTTATGAGATTTTTATTCATTGATTCAGTGAATCCATTTCCTTGAGGATAATAGTTAGCATAATATTTAAGTTTGAAACCTCTTTTAAGAGAAAATTCTTCCATACCATTGCCTGTGAAATAGGATGCATTGTCAAACATGGGCGTAGTTGGTAGGCCAAATCTTGTAATAATAAATTGATCAATAAATTCAATGATGTTTTTGGAATTAGCTACCTTAAGTGGAATTACTTCCATCCATTTAGTGAAGTAATAAGTTGTTGTAAGGATATATCTATGTCGCTTTGAAGAGTGAGGAATGATCTCACCTATTATATCCAGTCCCCATTTGTCAAATGGTTGTTCAATGTTGACCAGTTGTAATGGAAATGTGGATTTCCTTTATCTTCCAGTAGTTGTTTGATAAATTTTCCACTTCCTTACATATTCCTGTGCAAATTTGAATAAGGTTGGCCAATAATAGCCAACATGAAGGATTTTATGCACTGTTGTGTCTCCTCTAAAATTTCCACCAGATAGTCCATCATGGAGTTCCTGTAGAACCTTTTATGCCTCAGATTTTTCAAGGCACCTAAGTAAAACAGAATCGTAATTCTTCCTAAACAAAATATCATTGATGATTTCATATTGCTTAGCTTTTAATCTCAAATCCCTCTTTATTTTGTAACTAAGCTACATAGGGGCATATCCATTTTTCAAATAAAAGATGATATCAACATATTTAGATTCAGTATCATTGAGGCTTACATCACATATTTGTATATCATCAGCTGGTCTAATCTCAATGTCATATTTTTGCAGTGTTGTTACCCAATTTGCTCCTTTCTCACCTAATTCTCTTTGCATTAGTAAATTTCTCACTAACGAGAATGGAACTATTACTTTAGTGTGAGTTTTAAGAAGAAAAGGTCTGAAATGTTTTATTGATTTGAAAACAGCAAAAGCTTGTTTTTCAACATCTAGGACCTTGAAAATTGGAGCTAAACAAAGAAATTGGTGCTTCAACTTTCTCATCATCAACTTGAGTCAAAATAGATGCATATGATGTTTCAGAAGCAAAATTATATAAAATAAAATGATTATAAAAATTTGGAGTTGCTAAAGAGGGAGAATTTATAATTTTTTGTTTGATAAGATTGAAAACTCCATGCTCATTATGTCCCCATTTAAAAACATAATTTCTCTTGATCATAGATTGTAGGGGTAAAAGAATTCGTGAAAAGTCAGAGACAAATCCTTTGACAAAATTTATCTGACCTATGAAAGATTGCATGGATTTTTTTCTTGTGACGTAAAGAGATTTCAGAGATTTCTCTTATCCTATCAGGATCTATGTGAATACCATCTTTAGATACAATAAATCTAAGAATCTTACCCTCACTTCAAGCAAATAAACATTTCTTTGGATTTAGAGAAATTCCATATCTCTAACAATGTTTAAAGATTTGTTTTAAGTCCTTTAAATGATTATTGCATTTTTTTGAATACACAGTTATATCATCTAAATAAGTTACCATTATTTTATTCACCAAATCTTTGAAAGCTATATCCATGGCTCTCTGAAATGTTGCACCAGCATCCAAATGACATCTTTTGATAAGCGTATGTTCCCCATTTGGTTCTAAATTTGGTTTTTATTCGATCATTTGGATGTACGAGAATTCGATTATAACTTGAAAATTCATCCAGAAAAGACATTAACTATGAGCCTGCAATTGAGTGCAGTATTTGTTTCATAGGAGGCAATGGAAATTTGTTCTTTTGACAAGATTTTTTGAGATTGTGAAACACTATACAAATTTGAATATCACCATTCTTTTTCCTGAATGGAACTAGGTTAGAAACCCACCTTCAATGTCTGACAAGAAAAATTATTTTGGCTTTGAGAAGTTTATTTAATTCAGATTTTATTTTATTTTCTAAGTTTGGGTGAATCTTTCTCAATTTCTATTGTACAAGCTTTTCGTCGAATATCATAGGAATGATATGTTGAATGATGGAAGTATCATTTGTCTTAAGATCATCATAATCCCATGCAAAAACATTTTTATATATTTTCAACAAATGAAGAAAGGCTAATCTTTCAGTGGGTGTAAGACCAAGACCTAGATTAATATTTTGATGTTTAAGGTTAGCTCCAAGATTAACTAATTCAAACCTCAAATTTGAAATTTGAAGCTTTGAGTTAGTTGGTTTTTTGAATTTTTCCTTAAGATCGTACAAATCTTCCAGCTTAACTACAAATTTAGGCATAGGATTTACACTTGTTTTTTGCTTGAGTTAGCTATCATGCTAATATTCATCTATTATCTCATCATCATATGAGCCTTTAGATGTTAGAAAATTTATGATATCCGAATAATTATTAAAAACTCACCAATTGGTGATCTTATAGGGAATAGAAGGTCTAAGAATTAATTCTATAGAAAATCAATCAGGACTATAATATACTGGTCGTATGAGCTTGGATGCAGAATTAACCAAAATATCGGCACTTGGATTTTGAAGTCTTGGAATTCGGGAAATGTTAAATGCTAGGAAATGTGAGGTGAGGTCTTGGACTAATGATTGATAATGCTTCAAATGTCCAGAAAGACAATGAATAGTATTCCTTGCCTGTTTGATTACAATTTCTGAATCTCCAGATACTTGAAGGTATTTGATATCAAGGCCTATGGATTTATACAATACTTGAACTAATGCTTCATATTCAACAATATTATTCGTGCATTCAAATTCAAGTCTACATGCCAACATAGTTTTTCCTCTTTCGGGGCCAACCAATATGCAACCTGCACTAGCTCCATCATTTAAGGAGTTACCTCCTGGCCTGACATGGTATCACTCCACCACTCTATATTAAATCCACACCACTCCATACCACTGCACTTTCGTGCCTTAAAGGTCAACCACCATAACATTGTCTTTTGATTTTAATGTTGTATTTTGATCTTAACATTGTCTTTTGATCTTAACACTGTGATTTTAACGTTGTCTTTTTAGTGTTGCATTTTGGTGTAACCTACCCCATATATACCCTCCTCTCCCATAAACCAACTCCCCCACATAATACCTTTGTTTGATATATCAGAGTGAAATTTGTATACATATTACTATCAAAAGTACAATTTTATATATTGGAAGCAAAAGAATTTGTTTTTACAGTACATAGGTTTTTACAATGCATTCATTGATATCTATTGTGAGAGTGGTTCTCACTGGGAAGGAGAACTATCCAAAATGGTATTGGAAGATCAAACACACTGTCATTTTTAATGAGTTGTGGAAAAGGAATGTGTGATGGAGAAGGAGACAAAGAAGCAGAAAAGCCTACCTCAGACAAGGAATTTTCCATTTGGGAAAATAATAATAGCAAGGCTTATGCCTTGATTGCAGCATCAATAAATGAAGAGGTGAGTCGCCATATTTCTCAATTTTCAAATGTTTTCAAAGCCTTACAAAAACTAAAGGAAATGTATGATTCACACTCTTCACTTTAAGTTGTTCAACGCATGACTAAATTGTTCAAGCTAGAATTACAAAATGATGATCCTCTTGCTCTTGCATTAGAAGTAAAATCTATTATGCATGATATCAAAGTCACTAATGTTGAATTGGAAATTCCTATGATAGTTTTTTTCAAGGCATTTTATCCCACTTACTCAAATTATCTTAAGTCATTGCAAGCAAATGGAAACCTCAAAGAAATTACCTTTGACTCCCTTATGAATAAATTTGCTGAGAGAGAGAAAGATTTTGGGAAGAGGACAACTCCTCAGTCTTCTGAAGAAGCTATGTGTCTTTCACATAGAGAGAAGAATCTTGCTCAATATTCTTCCAGAGGAAGACGTGGTCGAAGAGGAAGAGGAACAAGAAATTTCAAAGGCAGGGGGGGGCAGACACTCTCAAGGAGAAATGTTATATTTGGATTGCATACGTTGCAATAGAGATGGATCACATGATGCATCCACATAAAAGTTTCCTTGGGATAGAATTGAGCAGGAAAGAAATCAATCCAAAGGTAAAAATAATGACAAAGATAAAGGTAAAGCACCTCAATCCACTCACTATGTTTTGGCACATTGTAATATTGGAGTAACTGAAGACTTGTTTAATGCTTCACTTGCTTCTTGGAAAAATGATTGGTTGCTTGGTTCAGGAGAAACTTGCCACAAGACTTTTAGAAGAGATTTTTTTGAATAATTTACTGAAATTGTTGATGGAGCAGTATACTTTGTATACAAACCAAAACTCAAGCCATTAGGGCTTGGAACAATCAGGCTTAAATTGCCTGGTCTTCTAGACTTTCTTCTGCAGGATGTTTTATATCTCCCATATTTGAGGAGAAACTTGTTGTCCTTGGTCCACATCCACCAGCAAGGACACTCCATTCATATGTTTGATGGCAAGGTTGAGGTGAGAAAAGCATCATATCACTCACTTGTCATGATGGTGAGAGAAGAAGAAAGGCTTCTCAAGCTACAAGGTACCTCTGCTTGTGCACAACATTTCTCATACAATTCTCATTATGATGAAGGTAAATTTACATCAAGTTTATTATGTCATGTGAGATTGGGACACTTGAACTATGACAACCTTCACTTGTTGAAGAAGAATGGTAATGTCGGTTTGCCTACAATTCCTAGGAAACTTAAACAATGTGATGCTTGCATTATAGGAAAGCATAGCAAATAGTCTTTTCATGATTCACAGTCCAGAGCACATAGAAAACTTGAACTCATTCATTTAGATTTATGTGTTCCAATGCCTATTCCTTTTGCAAATGGAAATAAATATATGCTGAGATTTATTGATGATTACACCAGAATGTGTTGGGTTTATTTATTGAAGAACAAATCGACGCTTTTCAAACATTCAAGAACTTTCATACATGGATTGAAAATGATGCACAATCTCATATTGGCTCTATTCGCACTGAAAATGGAAAAGAGTACACTTCAAATGAATTTGAAAACTATATTCACCAACATGGGATTAAACATGACACAATTGTGCCTTATAATCCCCAATACAATGAAGTAGCTAAAAGAATGAATAGGACAATCTTAAATATGGTACGCTCCATGATGTTTTTCAAGAATGTAAAATTGATGTTTTGGGTAGATGTAGTTTATGTGTTGTATATGTAAAGAATAGATGTCCATCTAATGCTAGTGGAATCAAGAATCCTTATGAAATGTGATATGGGTACATTCCTTCGGTAAAGAATCTTAAGGTATTTGGTTCCACCTGTTATGCCTTGATACCAAAGGTACATAGAAACAAACTTGGTGCAAGGAGGTGTAAGTGTATCTTCTTGGGTTATTCAAACACCTCCAAAGCATACCTCCTCTATGATGAAATTAGTAAAAAAATTGTTTTATCTAGAGATGTAATCTTTCTTGAATCTTCCAAAGTTGAAAATGTTGTTGAGCGTCAACTTGATCTCTTGGATAGATTCACAAATGAAAAATCATTTCAAGAATTTGATAATCAAATTCCACATCTTGAAGGGTGTTTCCTATACTGGATCTGTTATGCTCCTATACCAATAGGTGTCATATTTCATGATTGGCTTGATGAGCTCTGTAATATGTTCATACCTGTTCTTGTTGCAAAGGTTTTCCATATTCTCAAAAAATCAAAAAATTTAAAAAATGTAAAGAGGGGATACCCTAAAAGAAAGATCAAAGGGTAAAAAGAATAAAATGGTCAAAAAAGTGAAAGAAATGAACCCCAAACAAAAATAGACCAGGAAAGTGTGCAAGTCCAAATGCCACTACTATTTCATTTTCTGTAATAAGTAATTGTGTGTAACTTGTAAACTTTTGCCACAATTTATGAAGAGTCAAACAGCTTAAACTTGGCTCATTCACATTTGAATTTCATGTTTTAGAGATAGAGAATAAATATATGACCAAACAGTGTAATCTTGGTAGATAAGTAGATAGGTAGAGTAAATAAAAAGGAGCTCAACAGCTTAATCTGAGCCCTTGGATGTAATAAGTGTAGACTTAGGTAGGCTTGTCATGTAAAAGAAAATGATGATTTGATAAGGGTTTGCTAGTCTAAGTGCACCCAAATAAAGAAGGAAAAAATGCTAGGTTAAAGTAGGTAGGGTAGGTAGATGGTGTTGCAGAATGATATTTGTGATGGATCTTGTTTCTAAATGTGTTGATATTTTCTTTTATCACAAGTGCAAGGCAGACATTACACTTGATACAGTTCAAGCAAGACAAGGTTAAATAACTAACTTCCACTCACATTTTTCCCTAAAGATTTCACTAATTTCCCCTAAGTATTAAGGTCTTTGAAAATCAAAGGGGCTCAGAGCATTTCTCTGACTTCTGGAGGGACCATACCCTCGGCCCAATGATCTAAAAGCCTGAGCACTCAAAATCATCCATCAATCATTCATCTTTTCATAAAGTTTGCCTAAGTAAAAATCCTATTTTACTTAGGAAATGCATAATATCACTTGAAAACCCCTTTTTCCACTTTAGCCTAAGTTTTAAATGTAAATTTCTAACATTTTAACTTGGCACTTTCATTTTGAAGTCATATTAACCTTTAACTATTATTATATAAATCTCGAAAAATACATTTACCCTTCCCGTAATATGTAATTATTATATAAATCCCCCGATTTTTTATATATTCCTGCCCCGGTTGAAATACGACCATAAAAGTTGTTTAAACATGGATTAGTTAATCCTTCGGGTTAATTAATAACCAACCCCGACCAATAGAAATGCCCACGAAACAATTAAAACATTGTTTATTATGACGGGCCCACTGCATTAAATCCTTGCCATGTCCCACGCCCGTCTGCCATCTGATCAATCCATTTTCATCCGACGGTCGACGGCAATATCGCAACCCCCCTGATGACCGCGCTTTAATTCGCGATCGCCAGGTGGTTTTCCACCCATAGCTCTGCCATGCGTCATCCATTCTGTATGCTCACTCGCTCCCAGCCCAAAACCGCCCAACCTCAAAAGCGGTGCAATGCAAACCGCTTACCACCCTCCAAATAATGACAAAGCGTCACATCACACTTATGTCACCTACCCAATAAATGCAAAAAAGACCCACCAACCTGAGATTCGTTAAATAAAAAATAAAATGTCATTTTCACTGTAATGCACCACGTCCCGAGCTCCCATGAAAAATAACATCCGCGTCCACTGTTCCAGTTTCTCAACTCCCACTTGACTAGAAAGACTACAACAACAAGCTCGCAGCCTGTCAACCAACTTGCCATTGTACAATCTTCCTCTTTAACACAGGTATTTATCCAGTTTACCTTGTAACCCTGCAATTTTGGTTTTCTACTGAGAATTCTACCAGAGAAGGCCAAATTCAAGTTAAGAATAGTCTGTAGTTGCCGTAAAAAGACCCCAAACCTGTTGTTTGATCTATTTTTCCACAAAAAGCCCGAATTCCACTTTGAATACACAAGAACCAAAGATGGAAACCCCTATAGCCCTGAATGTCACACCCATGAATGCACCTCACAGAGACATAGATTATCTACCACTGGCCGATAAAGACTTTCAGATAAAAGACCTATCTGGTGATAGTAACCATCTTAAAATCTTCTGCCAAATCAGAGATAGTCATTTGAATAAGTCTAACATTTTTGGACCATGGGAATCTAAATTTCCCATGTATTTCCTCCCCTCAGTCCATGTCTTCCCAGAGATAATTCATCATTGCTATGCCAACTATGACCCTGTCCACAGAGCAGTTATGTCCCCATTCCAAACTGTCCTTTTTCCCATAAATGCTAAATCGATCAATGAAATGATACAGTTCCACTCCACTCAGCCCCTTGCTCCTCTTTCCCTGGGATATCTACTTGAAAAATCCCCTCAGTTATCTCAATCAGAAATAAACTGCATTGCTCAAACCTTCATGTTACCAAACTACCAGCCCAAAGGTCCACCTCCATATCTGTAGACTTGCTTCACTAAAACTGGAAGACTCATTGTTGATATGATATCCCTAATAATGGGTTTCAACTCCATTTAATATGTTCATGATATTACCCTAGTATTACTATCAATCTTCACTCCAGAACAGCCCCCTACTGTCATTTATGACTATGGCACTTTCATTACCAATAAAATCCATGACCAGTTCATGAATTTGGAAAGGGAAGGAGTTTTCAAATATACCTCTTTTATATACCATCTTTTGTTATATCATCAGTTTGATAGCTTTCTTTTCCCCATCAAGAAATTGGACTCAAAAGGAAATCAAAGGTCTGTGATCTTTTGGAGTTCAGTCTTCCATAATACCCTGGAATCCCCTTACACTTATAATGAGTTCATTGATTTATTTTTACATCCAGCAACCTCTCTATTGATAGGAGTTTCCCCTCCTAGGATCAGTGGTGACATGAAGAAACTTCTCCAACTCTCAAAGCAATACCGGATAGGTGACTGGTACCTGTACAAAAATCACATAGAAATCAGAATGTATGGGTGTGAACTTTTCGCTTTCAAGTTGCCTAAATATGTGCCCATGAGATTATTTGCACTAGAGTATTTCAGACAGATCATCAACACAGATTTAGTCCATTTTTGTGCTGCAAAAAAGAAGGCCCAATTAAGAATAAAGAACCAACTAGGCCCTTTTGTCATTAATTCTAGAGATGCATGGCAAGAAGCTGAAAATATTTTAGAAGACCGCCTTAAATTAAGAAAAAGTTTTTGGTGGGTGCCATATGACCCTAATAGTTTTATATGTGACAGAAGAACAAAGAACAAGCTATCAGTTTATATACATCATAGGATCCCAGAAATTGAGCAGTTTGCAAATCATGATGAATGGGTAGAAGGAACCCTAATAGACGATATTAGTGAGCAGGAAAAAATGGAAAATGCTATGAGAGATCTTGAAAGGACCCTTGACCTGGACTCTTTTGGACAGGTACCATTCGAGCTACCTCAAAGACCAGAAATTGGTACATTCTCCGTTAGAACTTCTCAGCAGCCTCCACAGGAAGCAAAGATACCAGCTAGAGCAACTTCCAAAGGCAAAGAAATACAGACCACAGAGCAGCCTACAATGACAGATCAACCAGGAATGTCCAAAGAACAGAGTTAAGTGCAAATTCCTCTAGCCCAAACTAAAGTAGAAGAAATTCTAGCATTGCAAACTCCTCTAAATGAGGAAAGAAATAAAAAGAGAGATAGAGAGACCACCACACCTATCAGTGGACCCACAGGAGAGCCTGGAGCAAAAAGGCAAAGACTGAACCCTCTCTCAGAAGAGGAAATAATTGAAGAAACTGTAGACAGCAAGAGAGAAGAAAGAGCTAGCCAACAAAATTTTATAGTGGGAGGAACATCTGCTAGCTCACATATGCAAGAGTTAGAAAGACAACACAGTACAGAAGTGTCATCCCTCAAGCCACAAAGCAAACAGGCCTCAGACATAAAGAAGACCTTCACAGAGATAAAAGCCAGAAATGATCCTGTAAGACTTCAAATTTACAGTCAGTATTTGAAAATGGCCCCCACAAACCAGCAAAGATTAATGTCAGCCTATGACATAAAAGAAGGAAAAATGTTAATGAGTTACTTTAAGCCGAAGGTACAACAACCCCAGTTAGCAGAAGGTTACATAAAAACAAACTTGGAGGTCCTGGCCAAAGATATTTATCCTATGGACCAAATTGAACTTCACAAGCAGACTGGGGAAATGGTCTATTCCACACTGACTGACAAAGCAATGCTGACCAACAAGTTACAAAATTCCTTGGACAATACAACTGCTCAACTACACTTGGAGAAAGCCCCTTCTCTGGCCAAGGATAACAGAATAAAATCCTTAGAAGAAATCATCATGGAATAGGGACATGATCCCAAAGATGCTAAAGGCATAAAGGCACTAATCAAGAAAAAAGAAGAGGACATTGCTACCGTAAGGAAACAGCTAAAGCTACCTCCTTCAAGGCATCCACAAACTGCAGAAGTTATACAACAGAAATCTGAAGAGGATATGACGGGCCTACTCTTGAAACTTAATGAAAGATTGAATGATACAGAGCAGACATTAGAAAAAGCACTGAAGGAAAAGCAGGGAGAGTCGACCTCTCAGCCTCCTAAGGTAATCCCCATAGTCTCAACTGTAGTCCCCTCTAGACTTGGAACAATATTAGCTCCAAATGTCCCAGCAGCCACAGCAGAGGTAATCACAGGTACAATTGCAACCGGTACATCAACAACAGGAACAACACTAGACAACAATGCTAATTTAAGCACAGAGCAATTAATAAAGGCCATGGAAGAAATGAAATTACAAGTTACAGAGTTGAAACATGTGAAAGAACAATTGCCTAAGGCAGAGAGAAATTATGATATCTCCAAAATAAGTGTTGTGGAAAAAACTAGGGAGATTAAAGCCTTAGAAAGTAAAGTAAAAACATTAGAACAAGAGCTCAATTTTGATAAGCCCTTGGCAGAGATCAAGAAAACCCTTTGGACTAACATCACTAAATATATAAATAATGTGTGGCCATCTATCCAAGTGATCTATGAACAAATTGATTTAGTGAAAGTAGCACAGAAAGAAATTCAGAAGACAAGAGCTTTGTTAGGACAAATGCCAAATGAAGCCAACAGGCTTATACATTTTTTGAATAACAGAAATAGAGAACAACTAGAAGAAGTTGGCATCTTAGACAAGACAGACACCATTTTGGAAATCAAAAGAGTTCTAACCAAGAGAACTTTGATGCAGAACTAAGAGAGAAGGTGCCAGAATATGCAAGTGGAAATCAATTCTTTTGTGGAGAAGTTCACAGTTTTGCAGAGTAAAGAGCTACCAAGTCCTTTGGTCATTAATGACAGATTAATGAAACATATTGATTATGTAGATAAATTGAATAAGTATGCTGGCAATCAAGCTAGTTCATCAACAAGTGCATCAAGAATGAAAGCAATCCCCACAGGTCGAGTCCTCTATGACAGTTTAGAGGGCTTATTTTACATTGAACATGAGGTAAAGCACTTATTCACCATCCAGCCTAACTTTTTCAGATATACAGAGACTGATGAAACTCTAAGGAAAATTCAGAAGCACAAATTGCTAGAGAAAAAATGGTGGGAAGACATGTTAGAAATTTTGTAAATTTATCCTCAATAAAAGGTAAATTTTGGGCCATTTACCATAGTAAGATGAACAGAGGTGAACAGGGATCAAACGGGTCGAAGTGTATCAGAGCAGGTAAAGAGAATAAGTCAAAGCAGGGCATCCAACACAAAATTACTAAAGAAGATAGCAGCAAGCCAAATAAAAGGGCCTGCCTCTAGCACACTTAGCACAAATAGGAACAACACAACATCAGTTTGCTTTTCTCCTATCTTTGGGACTAGTTGTCTCTATTTTCTTGTAAAAAATGATTAATCATCACTAGAATATATCTCACTCTGTTATGAGATATTTTGTGTAAAATATTTTGTATAAATACTTCTTCATTTGAAGTATTGAGGGTGGATTCGTATACATTGTTGTAATATTGGTTTTTTGGAATTGAGTGCTGATTGGATCAAATTTTCGTATGGCCTGTTGGATGAAGGATTGAGGTAAAGGAATTTTCACAGATTTCTTGAATCAAACACCGGATCAATAAGTCCCCTATACCTTATGTTTTAAAGTTTTCCTTGTTTATTATATCACCTTTGTTCACCTATGAATGATAAACAAAAATGAGTAATTCAGAATATTGTTGAGTGCACTCTGTCTTCAAAAGTTATTATTCTCTATGTTTTCTTATGAATTAGAATAAACAGTGAAATCTTAATTGCTCCTATTTTCTAGTTCTGTCACTTTGATTATTACTTAAAGAATACTTAACTGCTCTTTATAAGTAATCAATTTCAGTTTCATCTTTTCAAATAGGTTGAAGGATTCTTAATTGCCCTTCACCCATTTTGAAACCTTTCCATTTATTCCAAAATCATTGTTTGTTCTCTGTTTGATTATCTTGCTCCGTGAAACCATCTTTTGTTAAGAAACCAAGTCCATTTAAGCCATCTTCCTTGACTCCATTAGCCCAATGGCCTAAACTACTCAGTCTTATCCCTTTGCTTTTGAATCTCACCACCCAAACTTAAACAAAACCCCTAAACTTCACAACTAGCCTAATACCTTTGAAAAACAAAGCTAAAACTTAAAGAAAGAGCCCTCTCTGGATGCAGATTGGCTAGAATCTGTATCTAAAATTTGGTTTGTGGTTAACTCGGCCTCCTTGCCCTTTTCTTACAACTTCTAGGAAAACCTGAGTGATAACAGGATCAATCTGTGGAATCTTCTTCTCAAGCACTCTCTCCCCCACATGAAACTCCAACCACTGATAATACTTTGAGTGATGTGATAGATAGAATTGGGATGCTCAATCTTGATTCAGTCCCAATTCAATCAACTGAGTAGCCTAGACCATCTCAGAAAGTTCCTTCAAAGTCGCTGATAAAAACACTTGAAAGTGTTCATCCTGTTTAGGTTGGAAAGGCAGGAACAAGAAATTCAACCCGGAAAAATGGAGGTGATGTAGATGACTCTGATTCACCTATTGATATGGATGTTTCTTATGATTGTGAATTGAATTTGTCTACAAATTTTGAACCAACTTCCTCAAGAGAATTTTCTTCTCATGTTGAATGGAAAGAAGCGATGTAAAAGGAGTATGATGCCTTGATAAAGAATTGCACTTGGAAGTTGGTTGATCCTCCTTTGGGAACAAAACTAATTGGTTGTAAGTTGGTCTATGAGAAAAAGTATAAATATGATGGCTCACTTGAAAAGCACAAAGCCAGGCTTGTGTCAAAAGGATTTTCACACAAGGAAGGGGTTGACTATGAGGATAATTTTCCCCCCACATCAAAATGGGCTACCATCTAGACACTCTTTTCTCTAGCAGCTTTGAACAGTTGGAATGTCCATCAAATGGATGTAAAAACTGCTTTCTTGAATGTAGATCTAAAAGAGAATGTTTTTATGTCCCAGCCTAAAGGATTTGTTGTGAAAGGACATGAACATAGAGTATGAAAAATTTTGAAATCCTTGTATGACCTCAAGCAAACACTACAAGCCTGGTACGAAAAATAACTGAGCATCTTCTGAAACTCAATTTCAAACATTATGATCTTGATGATGCAACTTTTTTTGTCAAGAAAGTTGGCAAAACAGTTGTATATCTTGCGGTATATGTAGATGATATTTTGATGACAGGGAAAAATGAGAGCTACATCACATCCATAAAGAAGTAATTGAGGAAAGGTTTTGAAATCACTGATTTTGGCTATGTTCATTACTATCTTGGTATTGAAGTAACTCAACATCCAAAATCTATATTCCTTTCTCAAAAGAAGTATATTAGAGATCTATTGAACAGGTTTGGCATGGATAAATGCAATCCTCTAACTACTCCAATGGAACAAAACTTAAAGCTGACATCCAATAAAGGAAACGAATTTGAGGATGCAACAAAGTATAACAACTTGTAGGAAGTCTCAACTTCCTTACTACTACCAGACCAGACATTTTGTTTGTTGTTGAAATCCTCTCCAGGTTTATGCAAAAGCTGTTATGAAACCATCTCACAAAAAGATAGAAAAGATAGATCAACGCCTTAGAATTCAGCCTCTTTGAGGGGGAAACCTCCTTTACATTACACAAATGAATGATTCTTTGATGATATAAATGAAAATACCTCCTTTCTATATATAGGAGTCTAAGGGGTCATAATATAATCAGAGTTGACATAACAATAATAATGTAGGGGCACAATAATAACAATAGTGGGTTTCTATGGGGCACAATAGTAACAATATGGGCACTACATGGGTACATCAATATAATAAGGGGGTTGTACTAATAACAATAAGGCATTACCCTAGTAGTATAGGGGCCTAACAGACACTCGCCAGCAGAATATCCAATTTTATCGAGTTGTCAAAGCAGGCCAATTCCTTCACCAGGGACCAAGTTCAACAAGAGGTTTCCTCATCTCATGGAGGAACTCACCGCAATGGGTACCATTGCTTCCTAAGGGGGGAGGAATGATCCAGGTGGATAATGGTGGCCACCTGCCAAATCCACTTGGACCACCACCATTGTTTCTTTTAGCTTTTTAGTTTCCTTAATTGTAGCCTAGTTTACTATTTTTAGTAGTTTTTGGGTCTTGAACTTCTGGAGTCGTTTTGATGCTGTAAACGACATATTTTTTGGAAAACTAGGAGCAACATGGGTCCATGGACTAATGTTTCTCTTCCCAAAGTTGTAGTTCTCAGATAGGTCTTTCTAACGAGATACTGCGCGCATCAAACGGAGATTGTATGCCAAATTTACGACCCCAGGAAGTTGATGTACCAATTTACCCAAATGGGGCCCATAGTTTGGTGTTTCATCTTCTAGGGTTAGGTTTTGGGATGTTAAGGGTTTTGCATTGTTTCTCAACAATAAATAGGCCTTCGAGCCTCATTGTAACATAGTTCAGAGGCATGTAGCCGCCACATCTATTCTCAGAGATAAGGTACCATCACCCTAGCTACTTTATTTCCAATTTTGTTTGTAAGCATATTTCAGTATTTTACATTAATGAAATGAAGTATTATTTCCGATGCATCTCTGTGTTTATGGCTATCTCTATAATTTTTTGCATTCCTGTTTAAATCTGGATCAGAGTTGGTGTTGAATAGCCAACCTATAGTATTATTTTCAATGAGTATGTTTGGGAGTCTAAAAAAGAATATGCAGCAGAGGATGACCTCCTTCTACCCCCACCTCTTCCGCATTATGCTGAAATTTTCCATGATTCTTTTACTTTTGTTGAATCTTATGAAAATTCAGTTTCTATGGATGTTACTACTTTTGATCATTCACAAAATGCCTATTTTTAATTTGAATGTGGGGAGGACAAATATTTTTTGCCTGATCCTCCCAATCTCTCATCTTATATTTCTAGGAATACAGAGGGTGAAAATTCTCATTTTTCATCATTCCCTCTTTATGATTCCTTAGATCATGAGGATTACTTTGTTTGTAATGATGAACTTTTTGATTGTGGTTGTCATGATCTTTTCATTGATTCATTCGATCACGATTCTAATTTCTTTTCTGGTATAGACCTTTCTAAGCCACCAATATTTGACAATCCATCCTCTGATGAAGTGGAACTTCCCCAAGTTACTAAGGCACTTCAGCTAGTGCTGATGGTTATGTCAGGTTTTCGTAGTCTTAAGGTCAGTTCCACTTCTGATTAGAAATGCATTGAATTTTTCCAGGCTCCTCATCACTCTCTTGTACACATTGAAGATTAATCTATTTTATAATTTTCGCATCCTCCATATGTATCACACGATCATATCACTCAGTTAGTGGAGGAGACATATGTAGCAAGCACTGTCACAAAATTTAAATTTTCCTATTTCTTCTTGTTCACTAGTTTTTCAGGTTTGAAAGGTTGTTCATGCATGTCTTCGACTCACAGTGTGTTTAAACACCATGGTACATCCAGAAAGTGTCTTTCATGCACTTTTTGTTGTTACTTTTCTGCGTGTTCATTCAAAATTCAAACGTTTTTCTTTATATTTTCTTATTTTGTTTTTTTCGCTATTATGTTTGTATATGTTTATTGACATGCATTCCCTCACCTACATAGGCTAGCCAATGTGCCGATGACTGCACTAGAAGTTTCACTTTATGTAAGTTTTGCCTATGCTCTGTTTAGGTTAGGAGTAGTAGTTTTTCTTTTCTTTGTTGTTTCCTTTATTTTCTTTACTTTTTTTTTTGACCCCACTTCTTTCCTTTATTTGTTTTCTTTTTAGTTCTAGCTTAGCTTCCAGAGGAGACAGTGTTTGGCTTCTCAGCCAAGCTCGGTGAAATTTAAGAGGAATTTATACTACTATCAATGCTTGGTTATCTCTCTATTGCATCTCTTTATATGAAACTTTTATTTCTTTTAGTCAACCATACTATGATGGAAAATATGTTCCTTTCAGAGAGAGTCATGGTGAAATCACGACGCTTGCACTTTTAACTAGTACCTCATACTCTAATCAATCATTTATTTTTTGTCAACCCTTATTAACTAAGTGCAGTAGAATAAGAAGGGGATGAAAAATTTAACAAGTATGTTAGAGATGTACATAAATATCCTTCTCTAAAGGGACAACCTCTTCTGATATTAATAAGTCAGGCTCCCTCTTCCAACCCAATGAATAAATAAGTCCCTATGCACAGTTCTTTCAACAAATAAGAATGACATAAATGAAAATGAAATAAAGGTTGAAAAAAGATAAAGGTTTCATGTGTAGAAATGTGAATCAAGCAACTCTACCGGGGTATTATTCAAGCTCACTGGTAGCAAAGTAATGATTTTGTTCCTAAACTGACTCTATTGGGGTGCTATCCAGGCCTGCTGGCAATGGAGCAACACCAAAGATGAAAACTAAGACTGGAAATCTATTTTCTTGTGAATTTATATACTCTTCATCCCCAATGGAAATAATGTAGTCTCACTTGGCCTGCTATGTGTGATGTCGATGAAGAGAATGATAGGGGCTATATATTTAACTCAAGTTGAGTGAAGAATCTATGATAATCAAAGAACTAAAAAATACCTCCAGAAGAGCCAGAATTGTTTCCCATGAGAGAAGATCCATACAAAGAGTTGGAATTGTAGGATCCATGGTCAGGAGATCATGTTGGGGCTTGGTTTTGCCCAATCTTGACACCCTTTTCCATACTTTATCTCTCCAATTTTGAACTTTCTTTAACACCTATTATGCCTATTTTGGTTATAATACTTATGTTTTTGCCAAAAGGGTGTTGTAGGCTGAAGGTATGCAAATTAACACTAAAAAGCATCTCTTACCATACTTTTAGTATTCCTTAGCTAGTTGTTCTTTATTTAGTTACCATGCCAACTAATCTTGAGTTCTTGTGAAGATTTGTTTTGATTTGGAATCACGCCCATATATCCTGTAGACAGTTGTGCAATCCTATTTTCTGCAAACACTCCAGAATTCCTATAGTCATGGATTTCCTCTAACCGCCCGGATTTCCTGAAGCAACATCGTGGTTAGCCATGTTCCACGAATATCTAAGTCAAATGGGAACATGGGTTTTGTGGGGAATATATCATATATGGTTGCTGTCCTATTGGCCATTTCAGGTCTTCCAACAACACTGCCTAGATTCAGAAACCTTCTCTCCTTGGTCATTTGGAGGAAAGCTACATCCATGTAACGAATTTCATATAGTCCATGTTTTCAATCATGGATTAGACCCAATATGGCTAAAATCAATATTTTGTAACAATTTTGTTAGTTGATGGCTTAGATTAGTAGCCTCCCTTACTTCGAGCCATATATGGGATTTTTTAAATGTATAAATTTTGTCTTAGTTTTTATGATAGGGGGTTGTTATATTGCTGGGTTGGTTTAAGCTAAGACTGTGTATCAAATTGTACTCAACTGTATCTTTTTTATATTAATATAATATTATATGTTCTATCTACTTCTATGAGCAAGCTCTTCTAATTTGAAGGGGTTGTGAGTAAGGGAGGGCCCCCTTTGCTCACAACTCCCATAGTTTAGTATTTATGTATTTTATTTCTGTTATGTAGCAACAATTTATTTTTACAGCTAATGCACTCTTTCTAATATATCAACAACACTAGATTCAATGAACTAGTTTCCTATTCATGTGTGGAATTCAATTAATGTGGATGTGATTTCTAATTTTGATTGAATTTTAGAGTTTGTTGTAAGTTGATTTCTTTATTTTTTTTCCTAATCATCATCAGTAATCTTAAGGGTTGTAGAGGAAATTTTGATCCACTCTATAGTCTTTGCTGCTAAGTGATTGATGTAGGAAAGAATCATTGGTTTTGTGTGAATGGCTAAGTTAGATAAATCAACACTTACAATGTTAAGCTTGAATATATTTTGCATGCATCTTGTTAGTGTTGATATCTTCATCCCTCCACCAGTGATCAATATTCTCTTGTTGCATTGGATTTTAGGTGTCTCATCTGATCAGCTGCATTCCATTAGGATCATGGATCATCTAATGATAGTGGCATATTATCATTTTTTCCCTCATGGTCTTTACCTATTGGACTATTTTCACAAATTCAAGTCATTTACAGTCATTTTTTGTCTTTACATCCGCAAAAGTCATTTTTAGGGTTTTAGGTCTCATTAGGTCTAGGGTTTCATCATTAAAGTCTTGTAAAAGCTCAATAATGGTTAGCAGGCACATGGGGAGGTCAAATAATACTTCAGGATCAAAAATTTCAATAATCACGTGCTCAGTAATTGATCTTTCCTCAAAACCCTGTTTTGAGGAAAAACAAAGTTTTCTTGTTTTATGTATAAGAATTTCGTGTAATTTCATTTTCCTATATGTAATAAGTCTGAGTAGTAGCCCTGGTCACCTTTCCAAGCTCTTGGACTTCAGCTCCTACAAAAGAGTAAAAAATTCAAAGCATTTAGTCCATCAAAGGCAAAAAGCAAGTCAAACTGCCAAAACAGAGTTTTAGAGAACAAGTGAAAAGCAAACTTTAGAAAATTGGGTTTTGTAAATAAAAATTAAAGTCCAAGGGTATATAAAGTGTTTCTCATGCTCAAGACATTATTTGTGCCAAAGAGTGAAAGAAACAAGAGAAAATTGCGATTTGAGGGCTAAGGGAGAAAAACTGCAGCAAAACTGTGCAAAGTTCTTGGCGCGGTGCACCTAGGTTGAGGCGCGGCATACCTAGTCGGCACGGTGCACAAAAGCTCAGAAATACATTGAAATTTAAATGGGCAGGCGCACCAAAGAAGCACAGCGCACCTGTTAGTGGGTGTGGCACACCTGCCTTTTAAGCTCGGATCTCATCCAAACAACCTCATCAACCTCCAAAATCTTGCAAGCTTCATTCAACAAGTAAGTTAAGCATCCGAAAGTGCCTTTGCAAGAGATTTTCATCCTCTTTAATGGTGTTTCAATAGGTGAAATACAAACCCTAGTTTTCTCCATAGTCACATTTAAAAAACTGTTTAGGGTTTCAAAAGTTGTCATTGTTACTATTTACTCCCCTGCATCATTTTCATTTCCCTCCACTACACTTCCCTCATTTCATATCCCTTACCCCTCTCTCATACACATTCATCCTATCCCCCTATCCCCAAAACTAAAAACCCTAATACCTAATTCCCACTACTCCTAAAGCCTAATTTGCATTTCCAAAACCCTGCCACTCCCAAAAACCCTACAATTAGCATATAATCCCTCACTCACTGTCCCAAATCATCAATCCCTTTCACCAAACAGAAAACACCTATTGTTGATATAAAATCTCTTCATACTCATCACTTCGAAGCAAACAGTGGCAAATATGGAGACAGATTCACCTTATGATAGAGATGAGGAAATAGTGAGTGATTCCTCTCAAGAACATCATCCACCTAGAAGACCTCACAAGGGAGGGAAAGACATTCAAGAGGAGCCCACTACACTTACAGAGCTATTGACTTGTCCTCTTACTGTAGCATGTTTCAAACATCAATCTTGCTACCAGTTTTGTGAGATGGTAGAAAGAGTCAAATACCACCATGAGCTTGCTAGAATTTTTTTTCTCCATCTTCACAATGGCTAGGTCAATTTGGCAGGTGTTACATTCACTTTGACACCTGAAACTATAGTTGAAGCAACAGGTATTCCGAATTTGGGAGAACAATGGAACAAGGGACGTCTAGTTGACAAAGAGCATTATGAGCCTTATATCAAGGTTGGTTATCAGAAGCAGATTAGTAGAGTGTTCCCTTTCAGATACCTATAGGACACATATTCTCCTCTCATGAAGCTCATAATCAAATATTTCCACCGTGAAGGTAGATTTTCTTGCTTGTATGCATACCATATTAGATTATTGATTCATTTCACTAGGGTGAGGATGATGAACCTCCCCTATTTCATGTGCCGAAATATTGAGAAAATGACCACATTAGTGAAACAGAAGCCTCCTCATCAACAATACAACAACATTTATCACTTTGCATTGATCAAGATTGTGGTGTTGCATCAGCTGAGCTTGCTGAATGTTTCATGGGATGATTTAATTTCACATGAGGTTTTCACAAGTCCTCAAGTGACCCCATCAGTTTTTCATGAGGTAGGAGGGCCTTCACATCAGCAAGAAGTGCATGAGACTCAAACCACCAGTGTGCCAGTATTCATCACTTATCAAAAGGGGACAAGGGGGCTATTTGCAGCGGCAAAACAAGTACTATCTCCACCCAGGGTGGAAGGGGTCTCGTTTCCTTCAATAGAAAAAGGTACAGGATAAAGGTAAACAACTAGTGCATGATGAGGAACCTTCAGAAGGTCAAGAGAGAGATTTCATTCTCACTCAGGATGAGGACACTAATTTGGGCCCCCAAAGCTCAAGACTTAAAGAGATCATCCAAGAACAAGAAGTTGACATTCATGCCTTAGCTCTTAACCTGGAAAGAGCTAACTAGATTATAAATTACCTTGAGCAAAGGAACAAGAAGCTGGAGGATTAGCAGACAATCATGGAGCTGCAAAATATAAGGGAAAACTGGCAAGCAACTAAGAGGAGGAAAATCAAATTGACACCACTAGAGCAAGAGATTAAAGTTGATCGTGAATGTTAGCTAGAAAGGACAAATATGCACTTGGAGAAGATGTTGGAGAAGGACAACAAAGAGAAAAAGATGTTGAGGCACATGGCCTATCACTATCTGGTGAGAAACAAGATTTGCAAAGCAAGGATAAGGACCTTGAAGGCCAAATTGAGGAAAAAACTGAGCAGGAAGAAAGACCAAGATAGACTTAAAATATTGGCTGAGGCTTCCTTAGCCCTACATAGTACTTGATGCAGGTGACTCAGCTCAAATTTCAAGAAATTTGGCACACCTTTTGTCAATTTTGAATTTTTGGAGGGAAAAACAGGATTTTTTGCCTGGTGCGTAGCGCCACCCAATGCTCGCTTTTTCTAGGGACCTCCTCTGGAGGAAAAATTTACATCTTTGGATTCCTCATGCAAAATTATGAATGCCTAGAAATTAATAGAAAGTTTTGTTAAGTTTTGAGCTTCCAAAAGGGTCAAAAATACCTTAAAAATGCCCTTTCTGCCGCTTTTTGGCCACACAGGAAGCAATGTTGGGAGAACTCACTTTTGGAGGGCAAATGGACTCAAAATTCATAAATTCCACTTGTTCTGGTAAGTAGATAGATATATCTTTCCAACAAGCTCACTTGGAGAAAATTGGGTGCACTGGAAGGCCTCCACAATCAGCTGCAAAAAGGCGCTATGCACAGGGACAGTGGCGCGATGCACAGGATGGAAAATTGACATTTTTGCCAAAAAATTTTGTTTTCACCCAGTTTTTTCTGAGTTTAACTTTTTTCTCTCTCATGGTAAAAATCATGATGTAATTTGATGTAACTTGATGGAATTTGATGTAAAAATGTTGAAAATTCACTCATGGAGGTAGATACATCATGAAAAGGTAGTTTTGAACTGAATGAATCAGTTTCCTAGATTTAGAGGCAAGTCGTTCCACTGCCTAATTTTTAGTTCTTAGTTTAGATCTTGTTGTAACAACTCCTAAACTTATGAATGTGACCCCTAAAGCCTAGAATGAGTTGTTTGTTGCCTATATCTAGTACTTTTTCAGTCATTTGTTAAGGTTGGACTCTTGTGAAAGCTTTGAGCAGCATTGTACATTCATCTCTGCAATTTGGCAAAGGAATAGACTAGGGTTTGCAGAATTTTGTGGGATTCTTGTGGAAAGTTGATTTGGTATTGTTTCTTCTTCTATAATTCAAGTTTACATGCGTTTTTGTATGCCATTATCTCTCTATTTTCAGTTGAACTAAATGAATCAAGGATAAAGGTAGAAATCATTGATATTGCAGTGCTCTACCTAGGGTTTGTTTAGTTTTTTATGTTTTCTACTATTTGAAGAGTATTCCTGAGAATTTCATGCCCTCTCCAACTCCTCACCAGTATTAAGACTCTCCATCTCACTCAAATTAAAGTACTAAAGCATTTTCCTACCTCGCCCCATGGAAACCTCTGCAAAACTGAGTCCATTCCCCGGACCCAAATCTGCCTCTCACATTTGAGCCAGCAAACCAAACATAAAATTCAATCAAAATCCTCTAAGAATATACCTAGCCTAAAATTAGTCTTTACATCAATCATCTCAAGCTTCATTTTCTATTCTTTCTTGAGATTGACAAGGAGAGAGCCCTCTCCCGACCTGGTAGGGCTAGCTACCAGGTTAAGCGTGGTTTGATGTTACTGTAGATCCTGCCTTTCTCAGGCTGAGGTAGATTTAGGCCCTAACACATATCAAAATATTACCTGCCCTGGGTTTATGATTTATTTGAATCAAATTATAAGGCTATAATTTGACTCAAAAAATGACATAAACCCTTTCCTGAATGGTGGGAAGTCTTATTGGACCAGGTGGCGAACAAGGGGAAATCATTCAACTCATCATTTCTATTGGCTCAATAGTTGAAGGCCCATGTAGCACAGGCTAAAAATTCTTTAGAGGGTGTGTGAGCAAAGTTTTATATGTCTGCATACTTACTAGATGCAATCTATGCACAACTAGACATGGACGTGACGATAACCTACCATGCACATCTATTGTAAGTTTCTTTTATAATGAAGTTATTGATTTGTAATGGCACAACTAATTGACCACTTTATCATCCCTATGTACAAGATCATATTTGAAGAAGATCCACCTTCCATGTCACGAGAAGTAGTGGAGGCGTTAAAAAACATCACAGATTGGTATGCCTTACCGGGTGGCACCTTCATTAGAGTGTTTGGAGGACAAAAGCCTTCCTTTTTTTACCATAGTACACCAATGAGAAAATTTTCATGCAAGAAGTGTCATATCATCTGGCCACAATGTTTTTAGTAGTGCTACATAGGAAGAATAAAGCACCATGGCCCACTCTTCCTTTGCATATTGGATTATATGAGATAAAGAACTTGAAAATCGCAAATTCTAAGGGAAAGGAGATAGTGAGGTTTGAAATTGGAACTCATGACTTTAATTCGTATGATCCCCATGGTATTTGTGAAGATCATTGTGCGAGAGTTTACTTGCCATGGATCAGAGGGGAATTCCATGGGCTAAAGGAGGATCCATGAAGGTACTCCTACAATGCCTCCAGACTCCATGAGCTGGTCATTTTAACAGGGACTTCAAAGGCTAATCCATAGAAGGGAAAAAATCTGGAAGAAACAACAACATAAGGTAGCAATCCCGTAAAGGAAAAGGGAAAGAGGAATATTGTTGACAGTCTAGAGGGAGAATAAAGCAACAAGATGAAAGCAAATCATATTCTCATGAAAGAAGATTTGGTAGCAAAATAAAAGAGGAAGTAGAGGATACAAGAGAAGAGTGGAGGAAGAGGGAAAAGAAGAGGTTCCAAGAAGCAGAACTGAAGATGTGAGAGAGAGAGAGAGAGAGAGGAGAAGCTGAAGGAATAACATGTGTTTAGGAGGAGAGAAGAAGAAGAGAAGCAGAAGCAAGAAGAAGAAAAAAAGCAAGTTGCAATGACAGAAGCAAAAACACTGATATAGGTTTAAGAATAGGAAGATGACCAACCAGCAGCTAAGGATGAAGGTGAACAGATGCAGGACTGAGAGATTTCTCAACAGATTGAGAAATTGATTTAAGTGAAAGACATGGAGATGGAACAAGAGATGTATAATAAAGATGTTTATTTGATGTCATACACACCGTGGATCATGCCTCAGTCTCCACCACCTCCAGCAGTAAAGCCAACCTCAAGGAAGGAAGGGGGTGTTATTCCCCTAGATGATAATCAGGTAATGGATGTATACAATCTATCATTTGATGAGTTCCAAAGAAGGATTGTACAAGCAGGGAGAAATAAATTTCCAAATGATCGCGCATCACCTGCATTTGTTAGAGAAAGGGTGATAGTGTTAGACACTAGGAAGCATCCAAATGCCATCGCTGAAGCCAACTTGTCCTATGTAGGAGCAACAATATGAAACATTCAGTATTTGATGGCCAAAAATTAGAAATTGGCACAAAATTGCAGGCTACTAGGTAAGAGGTAGAACAAATCCACCCAACAATGCAAAATGCACTTTCTACACAGGTTTACTTGGGGGAAATGAGAGGATAGATACTTGCTAAAGTATCAACACTTGGGTAAACCATGCAAAAGCTATATGTGGGGTTTGTCACCACACATAAAGTAGTTGTCCATTTTCATGGCATACAACAAAAAAGAAAATAGTTTGTTAAAACTCTCAAGAACATATAAGCTGCCATTTCTTATGTGAAAGAGTGGAAAATTTGATACAAATTGGCATTGAATGACTTAGTTAAGAAATTGAACCCACATAAAGAGTTAGAGAAAGAGAAAGTTTGAATGTTGATTCAGAGCAACAAGCATCTCATCTCATTCATTGGTAGTGTTAGCCTCCTGCTGCAGCAGGTTACTCATATTTCATGATTGACATTTTTACAGGCCAAATATGTCATACTTTGCATGCTGGAATGCTCCATATTTGCTTACAGACACCAAAGAAAGAGGCCATGAAAGAGTGCTAGTCAAAAGTTCATCTGCTGCATTCTTGTTTTGAAGAGTTATTCCATTTTTGTAAAGTTTTCATCTAAAAGGAGGTCCAAACAGTTTAATCTTGGTCTCCCTAGGTTTCAATTTCCTATTTTAGAATATAGAGAATGAAAAATATGTCCAAACAACTTAATCTTGGCAGATTCTTAGATAGGTAGAGAATCAAAGGAGCCCAACTGCTTAATCTGGGCCCTTGGAAGAAATAAGGGTAGTTTGTAGATAGGAAGACATAAAAAGAAAAAGTGGAAAAGCTGGGTATGCAATTCTAAGTGCACCCAAACCAAAAAGAAGAAAAAATGTTAGGTAACTAGGCTAGGTAGGTAGTTTTGAGGTTGCAGAATGTTGATTTGTGATCAATTTCAGGTTTTCAAGTATCATATATACTCAGGTCACAATCATCAGGTAGTTTCATATGGAGGAGCTCAAATCAAGCATAACTAACTTCCCCTTCTTCTTCTTCCCTAATTCATTCACCAACATCCCCAAAAGAGGTCAAGATCTGCTTGATATCTCTTAGTTTCATCATCCTCCATGTCATTAGCCTTGGTAAGGATCTGCTTTACTCAAGGAGGGTCCATACTTTCTCTACAAAAGTTCTATTTCCCCTTCACAGCCTAAGATCTCCCAAACTTAGTGTTTTCTTATCGTTTTCATATTAACTCTTGACATTATTATGTAAATCCCTATATATTTCCCCTTCCCCCTATTAAAACTATGTTAATAATTCCCCTATGTAAATATCCCCTTCCTCTGGTTGAAATATAACCATATATATCTCCTTGGGAATTACTAAGTCACCTGGACTTTAGTAAGAGCCCCCATCATCTGCATAATTCTCCTTCCCTAGTGTTTGGACTCCTTCCAAAACACATAGAACCCCTCTCCAAATGCATAAACCAACCCCCCCCCCACCCCCCGCGCATTTTCTTTGGAATTTATTAATATTTGGTTAATAAATAACCAACGCGCCAAAACACATCACACCATTTCCTAAAGTCTAAACCCACCCGCGCCGCGAAAAATTAAAAATTAACGCACGCGCACTTATACTAAACTCCGTGCTTCTTCGCCTCCTGACCACCGTCCGATCGCCTCCCCCAGATCTGATGGCTATTACTCATATCGGGTGCCCTCTTGTATGGGTACGTTAGCACCCGATGTCCGACGGTTTTACTGTCGTACACCGGGACAGCTGGCGACTTCCCATTGCATCGGGCCGCCCCTGACCAAAACCACCTCCGTACCAAAGGCGGTCCAATGAACTCCAAAACTGCCCTCCCCTTGCGTAATAGGAGTGCCACGCCACCCGTCCACGTCGCCGCCACCTCACCCCTCCCCACCTGCGCCTGGCCCCTGTCATCTTGCCACGTGTCCCTGCCATGTCACCTTGTCACATCCATACTAGAGGACCCCACTGCTGACATCATGATGATGTCATCTTTCGTACCGCTGACGTCATGCTGACGTTAGTAGCCAAAAAAAAACGAAAAAACGCACAAGCGCGAAAGTCAAGCTTCGGAGCTCCGGAATAAAAAACAGAGGCAGTTTTCGATGCGCGATTAGAGCGAAGCGCTAATCGCGCATCGCTGTGGGAAATAGGCCAAAGAGGAGAATCTTTAGGGAATCTTTTGATTCCTCGGCCATTTTTGCACCGAAAAGGCCCGAAAATTCCCGATTTTGCGGTTTTGAACGCATCAAAGGACAGAGAGAGACCAGGATCAGAGGTTAAAGAGTATCATATCAAATATGCAGCCAAAAGCCATGTCAAAGAGTATCAGGAAGCAGCGGAGACTATCAATGTAGCAGCAAAGTGTATCAGGAAAAATCTTTCAGCAGCCCGAAAGCAGGTGAAAATTAAAGACTCTCCAACAAAGTCAAGGAAAACAGGTGAAGACATTTAAAGTTTCAAATCTCAGTGACTGCACATTAACTCTCATAAAGATCGGTGGATCAAAACTCAATGCACAGTTATTACAAAACCACTGCACCAAGTCACAGAGGACACCACATCAGCTCACTTTGATCCAGTTGCCTCTGGCGCAACCCATAAAGGACTTACTTGCATTTATTTCCAGCATAGATTAGGTCTTAGAAAGCTTTCCCATAGACCTGTTTAGGTCAGTTGTAATAAATACTTTTAGATATTTTACCTATATATACCACCCTGAAAAATGTATTAAGGGTTGGTTGGTTATTTGATTTGGGAAGTTTTGATTGTTCGCCCGAGCAGAGACTCGCACTGTCTATGTGATAATTTTCTATAATCAAAGATTGCTTGAGAGTTTCGGAGAATGAGTTGTGCACTGTGTTAACTCGGTCGAAGAGTGATTGTGGAATTCCTGTGCTTCTACATGGATCAATAAGTGTTTCTTTAACTCTATTTAGTTTTTATGTTTGTGTTATCATCAATCCACCATCTAAATTGCAGAAAAGAAGAATAGTTTAGGATTTGCTTGGCTGCACCGTAGGCTCAATTTCTACAATTTCTTCATGTTTTCATCAGGAATAGTTATGAACATGCATACTTAAATGATCTTGTTTACGCTGTTTCTTCCACATATGAATGCTAGTTTAGGAATTCTTAACTGCTCCTAGATAACCATTCATTCACCTCTTTCCCTGTTAGTTAATGAAAGATTCTCGATTGCCTTTCATATCTGACTTTCATCCCATCTTTTCAGCAAATTGGTATTGTTTCATGTATAGCTATCCTGCTCTATAATCCTCTTGTGACCAAGAAAATGCAACGGTAAGCCTTTATCCATGACTCCATGCCCAACTCCATCCAAACACAAACAAAACCCACTGAACCCAATAGCTAGCCTAAAATCTTCATCAACAAAGCTAAATCATTAAGAGAGAGCCCTCTTTGATTGCAGGTGGGCTAGAACCTGCAATCCAAAGATTGGTTTGTGTTTACCTCGGCCGCATCCCTTCAGGAGCCAAGGGACAACCTGAGTGATAACATAATGGCGAATCCACTGGGGAACTCCTCAGATAATCTCATGAAACTAGTCTGCAACCCCACAGAGGAAGAAACCGACCTTTAAAAATCTCAGTGGACCTTTGTTTTACAAAATTCCCAAAAAACAGATCAGAAGTTGGCTCCTAAAAAGAAAACACGATATACAAGATCAAATCCTGATTCTAATCACCCAGCTGCTTTTGAAAATCCGAACTTAATCCCTAAGATCATTAGAAAACAAAAGCAAAAAAAAGACCCCACCGCTTCTAGTCTTGAAACAGTCCAGCCAAGTGGTGTTCCAACCCCTGTTAAAGTTTTGTTCCGTTCAAACCCTTCTTCCCCTTGTTCATCATCCACTTCTCCAAGCAACTCTTCTACACCTCCATCCTTTACTCATACTACCACTACTACCCCTTCTACCCCAGTTGTTCCTATTATCCCAGTTACCCCTGTTGTTCCACTTATCCCTGTCAACATGGCCAATAGATATGCACCTTTAAACTTACCAGCAAATCCTGGGGCTATGCCTTAGGATTATCAGACCAAAATAACATATTTTGATGGCACAAGTGCCTGCACAACCCTCCAGCATACAAAGAAAATGCAGGATTACTTTGAGAGTTATGAAATCGATGATGATAGTGTGAGAATGAAAATTTTCGTTCAAAGTCTAACAGGCGACGTTAGGACATGGTTCAGAGCACTTCCAGCCACTTCCATAGGAGACCCAGAATCCTTATACCAGTCGTTTATCAATAGATGGGAGAAAAAGAAAGACCCCCTACACATACTATCTGAGTATGATAACATCAAAAGAGGCCCTCAAGAGATTGTCTTGGACTACTCTGCAAGATTTAACAATGTTTATAATGCAATACCACAGAATCTAAGACCTCCACCCAACCTTGTGTTGTACAAATTCCCTGATGGTTTTGATGCCGAAATGGCTTATCAATTAAGGGAAAGAGCCCCCCAAAGCCTTGCAGAAATGCAAAATGTTGTGGTCAGTGTGGAGGCAAATTTAATTGCCAAAAGGAACAGAGCCAGAACTGAGAGAAGAAAAACCTTCAAGGAAGAACCCTCAGCCTTCGATCAGAAGCTAGATGCTATTATCAGTGGCATCCATAGGCTGGGAGACAGAGTAGAAAATGTCAAGAGGAAAACTTCATGGGAAGGACAACAGCCCAATGCCATAAGGAATCCAAATTTCAGAAAAACCCAAAACTCAAACGCTGGAAGGGCTAGTCCCGACCATGATATTAGGCCTCCTTTCTAAGAAAATTATGCAGAGGCATCCACATCTAGTGAGCCAACGGATGAGACTCACATGAATTTGTTAGATTCAAAAAATGAGCAACATACTTTTCTTACTCAAGAAGACCAAGACCATCATGACATAAACCAATTTCAAACTAAGTCCGGTGAGTCTTTTGATTTCAAACAAGGTTATGAAACTGCTGTATATGAGGTACAAAAACAATATAAGTTGAGAAAAAGGACCATTGATGTCCCTGCACCTAACAAAACAAAGGATAACAAACAGCTCAACAAAATTAAAGACAAGGTCACCATAACTCAACCAGTTGATAGTTCTGTCCCAAACCCGCACAAAGTGACTGTAGAAGACATAACAGACATGCAGCCTCCTATTGACCAGCCTCCTGTTGACCAACCTCTGCCTCCTTCTTCCTCAAAAGAAGAGGAGAGAAGCATTCCAAAAAATCTCCCCAAAACAGACATACCACAAGCTGTCATTCATCATAATGCAAACATTCAACAAGAAAACACAGAAAACACTTTTGACAAGGAAAAAACTGCTTCTGCGAATGCAATGATTCAGCTGGAGAAACCATTTAACTTAAAAACAAAGATTGGAAAACTTAAAATATCTATCCCCCTCTCTGAACTTGCCAAGCATGATGTCTATAGGCAACAAATTTAAAGGTCACTTCAACTGCCACAGGTCAGGGATGATGTAAATGTTTTAGATGATACCCCTGAGCTGCTATTTGGTCCAGAAGTTAATAGGAAATCCACATATGGACCTGTTCCACCCTTTTATGTTAGCCTACACATACATGATAAAATCCTGCACAATGCTATGTTTGACTCAGGTGCCTCACATAACCTTATGCCCAAAGCTGTGATGGGAAAGCTAAACCTTGATGTCGCAAGACCTTACAAAGATCTATATTCCTTTGACTCTAGCCAAGTCAAACGTTTAGGTTTGATCAAAGACCTTTGTGTGTCTTTAGTCCAATTTCCAAACAAGACAATCCTAATGGACGTAGTAGTTGCCGACATTCCCGCAAAGTATGGTATGCTCCTATCAAGATCATGGGGAGCAAAACTATAAGGATCCCTTCAACTCGACCTCTCTTATGCCACTATATCTGTCTTTGGGTAACCAAAGAGACTCTACAGGGAAACACTGATGAATTATATGGTGAGTAGTGAGGAAAAGCCCCAAAATTTTCCAATTTACGCAATCCATTCTGATATGGATTCTTTTATTTTATTTAATGATGAAACAAGTCCTCCAACTGATGAGAAGCCTTCAGCCTTAGAGCAAGAAACATGCATAAATGAGGAATCGGTTGCCAATACCCATGAAATTGTCACAACAGTCAAGACAACCAGTAAACAAGAAGAACCTCCCGAAACAGAAAATGTAAATCTGCCCAACCTTGAAATAACTGAAGCTCCTGACACCAATCATAAACAAGAAATTACATGGTATCTAGAGTTTGATGGTTCTGTCAACAAGTTAGGAGCAGGGGCAGGGGTGTGGATTCACATCACACATGACAATCACGCAGAAGGCCATGCCTATAGGTTAAATTTCAGATGTACTAATAACATGGCAGAGTATGAGGCTCTCCTCTTAGGCCTTAAATTGCTCAAAGCCCTAGGAGCTGCAAAAGTGTCCATACTAGGTGACTTTGATTTAGTTATACAACAAATGAAAGGTAACTTTGTTACTAATGACAACAGAATGAGAACTTATAGGACTGCTGCCACATAAATACTCGGGTCTTTCAATGAATCCAAGCTTGCCAAAATTTCAAGAGATTATAATATTCATGCTCACAGCCTAGCAACCTTTGCTAGTACATGCAAGCTTCCCTTGGAGCCAAACCACCATTTCACTGCTGAGATAAAACATAGACCCTCGGTCCCTAACAATGTTAAAGATTGGCAAGTATTTCAAAATGATGCCCAGATTAACAATTTCCTCACTCTTGAGGGCGAATTTTCGAATACAAACATTGATATGGATGCCATAAATGATTCCCAACAGATAACAAAAGAAAATCAGCAGGCTGTAACAGTTGCAACAGCTAAACAGATCCTTAACCCAACTATTTTTGACAAGGCAAACATACAAAAGTTGAGAAATATCCATTTAGAAGAAACAGCCAAAACTGAGGATGAGTTCATTGACCTAAATGATAACTTTTTGCCTGCTGGACTGACTCCATTAGAAGACATGTTTGATAATAATGATGTGCCCAAGAAACCTAAAATGGAGCCTATAAATGCAGCTATTGAAGAACATAACATAGGAACATCAGACAAGCCTAAAGTGATTAAATTATCCAAAAATCTTCCTCTTGATCAAAAACCAAAATATGTCGATCTGTTCAAAGAATTCCAAGATGTATTCGCTTGGAGTTATGAGGACTTGAAGTCCTATGACACCTCAGTAATTCAACACACCATTCCCTTAAAGCCAAATCAAAAATCGTTCAAGCAGAAACTTAGAAGAATCAACCCCATGCTTCTTCCTCTCATTGAGAAAGAAATAAAGAAAATGTTTGAAGCAGGTATCATTGCACCCATTAGATTTTCTGAATGGGTGTCCAACTTAGTTCCCACAAGAAAGAAAATAGGAGAGATCAGATTGTGCGTAGACTTGAGAAATTTAAACCAGGTCTCTCTAAAAGACCACTACCCTCTACCCAAAGTGGACCATATATTACAAAGAGTAGTGGGTTCCTCTAGAATTTCTTTCCTAGATGGATTTTCAGGATTTAATCAGATACTTGTTCACCCGGATGACCAAGACAAGACAGCCTTTACCACACCGTGGGGAACATTTAAATATGTTAAAATTCCTTTCGGGCTAAAGAACGCTAGTGCTACCCTTCAAAGGGCAATGGATATTGCATTTGCCAAGGAGATACATGATTTCCTTGTTGTTTACCTTGATGACCTAACCCCTTTCTCCAAATCTGACCAAGAGCACCTTAAGCATCTAAGGCAAATTTTCATGACATGTAGGAAATATGGCATTTCCTTGAACCCTAAGAAGTCCCTATTTTCCCTTGAAGAAGGCAAGCTCCTAGGCCATATCATATCAAAAGATGAGATTAGAATTGATCCTGAACGAATTCAAGCTATTCTCCAAATTCCATATCCAAGAAACATAAAAGAGCTGCAAGCATTCCTTGGAAAGATCAATTTCCTAAGGAGGTTTATCCCAAACCTAGCCGAGCTAATAAGGCTATTGAGCAATATGTTAAAGAAGGATGCAAAGGTAAAATGGTCGCTCGAGACCAAACAAGCTTTTGAGAGCATCAAAACTGCCTTGACTCAAACGCCTGTCCTCACCAATCCACAATTCGACAAAGATTTCATCATCTTTTCCTTTGCATCTGAGCACACTATAGCCGTTGTTCTTTTGCAAAAAGATGATCAAGGTAATGAAAAGCCAATTGCTTTCTTCAACTGAGCTTTAAGAGATGCACCCTTGAAATATCAGATCATGGAAAAGTAGGCTTATGCCCTGGTAAAGGCCATCAAAGATTTTAGAATTTACATCTTATACTCCCATGTGATCGCCTATGTCCCAAACTCTGTCGTAAAAGATATATTAACCCAAGAGGTACTAGAAGGCAAAAGAGGCAAGTGGATTTCCAATATTCTTGAATATGACATTGAGATAAAACCTACCAAGCTGATAAAAGGACAAGGGTTAGCCAAACTAATGTCCGAAATAAATTTCCAAGCCTTAGACATTAATCAGCTAGACAATGAACCGGAGCTGGCAACTCCACAGATCAGTGAAACCTTTTTGCAATCCCCATGGTATGCTGATATTTGCTTTGTATTGTTAAACCTGTGTGCTCCCCCAAGATTGTCCAGGACCAAGAAATGATTTTTAAGGATGAAATCATCAAAGTTTTGTGTCATAGATGGTTCTTTGTTTTGGAAAAATCATGAAGGTATTTTGCTTAATTGTTTCACTATGAATGAAACTAACAGCATCATGAAAGAATTCCATGCAGGGGACTATGGAGGACACTTATATTGGAAGTCCACTGCTGACAAGATTTTAAGGGCTGGTTATTATTGGCCCTCTTTATTTGCAGATGTTAAGAAGTTTGTTGTTCCATGTCACAAATGCCAAATCTTTGAAGGGAAAAGAAAATTACTGCCTTTGCCCCTTAAGCCCATTTCAACCGAGAAGCCTTTTCAACAATGGGGTCTCAACTTCATTGGAGAAATCCATCCCTCCTCCTCAGGCCAGCACAAGTGGATTCTAACAGCCACTGATTATTTCACTAAGTGGATTGAAGCCATCCCATGTAGACAATCCAACGACTCCACCATTATCCAATTCCTTGAGAGCATTATCCTTCCCAGATTTGGCTGCCCTGAGAAAATAATTACCGACAACGTTGTTGCCTTCAAATCCAAAAAGATCATCAATTTCCGCCATAAATTCCACATTACCTTGGGCCACTCCACAGCTTACTACCCTCAAGGTAATGTCTTGGCCGAATCATCCAACAAAAGCCTCATCAATATCATAAAGAAACTACTGGAGGAAAACAAAAATAACTGGCACAGGAAACTCACAAATGCTCTGTGGGCAGACAGAATTTCAACCAAGAAATCAATTGGGATGAGCCCTTATGAGCTAGTATATGTCATGGAAGCCAGATTTCCTTCATCTCTGGGCATTCCTACTATCAAACTGTTACAGGAGATTCAGGCTGAACCAAATGACATGCAGAGAAGAGTTAATCAGACCATTCACCTCCAACAAACCAGAGAGCAAGTCTATGATAGAGCTCAAATGCTGCAAGAGAAGCTAAAAAAGATGTTTGATAAGAAAGCTAAAGCAGAGGATTTCTGGGTTGGCAACAAAGTTCTTAGGTGGGATTCACGAAGAGAAGACAAGGGCAAACATGCAAAATTTGATTTTCTGTGGAAAGTTCCATACATTATCAGTGTTGTGCAAGGCAATAACACATATTTTCTCAAATCTTTGGATGGCAGCACAGCTGAAGAAGGCCCTGTTAATGGCCGAATACTAAAACACTACAATGATCCCTTTTGATTGAAAAGAACAGGCGGTGTTATTTTCTGTACATAAAATGTTTGTATATATCAGCACTTTAATTTATTTTGTAACAGTCCAGATGCTGAAGCACGCAGAAGAAAGTAGGCAGTGCTACATAATTCACTAGCAAATCAGTTGAGGGAAAGTGTTGTGTGCAGTCCAAAAGTTCAAATCAATCCAACAGTCAGCACTAAAAGTTTTCAATGCACAACAACAACAGAAGATCAAGGCAATCTGACCTGCTTTTCTTGGCTTCTCACAACGAGAAAGGCATCCCCAAGTGGAGCCACTGTTAGCCTCCTGCTGCAACAGGTTACTCATATTTCATGATTAACATTTTTACAGGCCAAATATGTCATACTTTGCATGCTGCAATGCTCCATATT